>CM038395.1:90605945-90617069 GCA_021498475.1 Saguinus midas | reverse complement strand
ATCAAAAAGACACCTATAGTCATAAGTTTATTGCAACACTATTCACCATAGCAAAGTCATGGTATCAACCTAAAAAAACTGCAAAGAATTTACAAAGAAAATGTAATAGGTATACACCATGGAATACCATGCAGCCATAGAAAGAATGAAATCATGTCCTTTGTGGCAACATGGATGGAACTAAAGGCCATTATTCTAAGTGAAATAACTCAGAAAAATAAAATTAATTAATTACTGCATGCTTGGAAACAATAGATATTGGGGACTCCAAAATGGGGGAGGGTGAGAGGAAGGTGAGAGTTAAAAAACAATTACCTATTGGGTATGATGTTCATTATTTGGGTGATGGATATACTAGAAGTTCAACCTGCAATAACTGCACAATATATCCATGTACCAACCCTCCACATATACCCCCTACATCAAAAACAAACAAACAAACAAACAAAAGCTACTATTGGCTCTCTGTTGCCCACAAATAATTTACAAGTTCTTTATTGCAGTATTTAAAGTTCTGCCTACTTTGTCCTTGGTTAAAATTACTTCTCTCATGGAGGCTATAGTTCAGCTAACATTGACCTTTCTGTTTCATTAAGAAGTAATTTATTTTGTCTTCCCTTATGCCTTTGTTAAATGCTTTTCCTCTTCTGGAATACCCTGTTTTCCCTTCTGAGGCCAGTGCACTTTCAAGTAATTCTTCAGGGCCCAGATCAAACGTGTTCTCTTTTGTAAAATCTTCCTAGACTTCTCTTCACACCTACCTTCTACTCTCTAAAAAAAGTCCTTAATATATCCTTACACTCTTAATTATAGCCCATGACCCTGTTAAGTCATTTATAAAATTTTATCATGTTTTGTTTTTACATATTAGCTCAGCTGAAATGTGAACTTTTGAAGTTAACTACCAGGTCTTGTTCATATTTCTTTTCTCAGATTTAACATATTTGAAAAAAAAATGTAGAAATATTGATTGTATCTTATTAAGGCCTGTTTTGAGATCTCTCCACAGAAAGCGTTTCCAGACTTCCTTCAACACACGAGTTTTAATCTGTAGGTTGAATGCACACATTGACAACCGTTCTGTTAGGTACTGCTTTTGGTTTTAGAAGCAGAGAAGTTCTCCTTACAGCATATACTCCAATTCACTCAGGAATGTCCAAACGCAGCTCTTGCCAGAAACTTGTTTCTCACTCCTGAATCTAAAGGGAGATTTAACTCACTAAGCTGAACAAACACAGAGCAGAACAGATTGAAAGATATGTTGCTCTTGTGTTTTAGGCAGAGTTTTATTGCTGTTTCGTTATATGCGGAATACTGCTGAAAAGGCCTGTTTTGAGATCTCCACAGAAAGCGTTTCCAGACTTCCTTTTCAAAACACGAGTTTAAATCTGAAAGTTGAATGCACACATTGACAACCGTTCTGTTAGGTAGCTGCTTTTGGTTTTAGAAGCAGAAAGTTCTCCTTACAGCATATACTCCCATTCACTCAGGAATGTCCAAACGCAGCTCTAGAAACGTGTTTCTAACTCCTGAATCTAAAGGGAGATTTAACTCACTTAGCTGAACAAACGCACAGCAGAGCAGATTGAAGGATACGTTGTTTCTGTGTTTTAGGCAGAGTTTTACTGCTATTTCGCTATATGCGGAATACTGCTGAAAGGCCTCTTTGAGATCTCTCCACAGAAAGCGCTTTCCAGACTTCCTTCAACAACACGAGTTTTAATCTGTAAGTTGAATGCACACATTGACAACCTTCTGTTAGGTAGTCTGTTTTGGTTTTAGAAGCAGAAAATTCTCCTTACAGCATATACTCCCATTCACTCAGGAATGTCCAAACACAGTTCTTGCCAGAAACGTGTTTCTAACTCCTGAATATAAAGGGAGATTTAACTCACTTAGCTGAACAAACGCACAGCAGAACAGATTGAAGGATACGTTGCTTCTGTGTTTTAGGCAGAATTTTACTGCTATTTCGTTATATGTGGGAATACTGCAGGAAAGGCCTGTTTTGAGATCTGTCCACAGAAAGCGTTTCCAGACATTCTTTTCAACACACGAATTTAACTCTGTAGGTTGAATGCACACATTGACAACCGTTCTGTTAGGTAGATTTGTTTTGGTTTTAGTAGCAGAGAGTTTTTTTTACAGCATAGACTCCCATTCACTCAGAAATGTCCAAACGCAGCTCTTGCCAGAAACCTGTTTCTAACTCCTGAATATAAAGGGAGATTTAACTCACTTAGCATAACAAATGCACAGCAGAGCAGATTGAAGGATATGTTGCTTCTGTGTTTTAGGCAGAGTTTTACTGCTATTTCGTTCTATGCGGGAATACTCCTGGAAAGGCCTGTTTTGACATCTCTCCACAGAAAGCGTTTCCAGACTTCCCCTTTAACACAAGAGTTTAACTCCTTACGTTGAATGCACACATTGACAACCGTTCTGTTAGGTAGCTCCGTTTTCGTAGAGAGTTCTTCTAACAGTATATTCTTCCATTCACTCAGGAATGTCCAAACGCAGCTCTTGCTAGAAACGTGTTTCTAACTCCTGAATCTAAAGGGAGATTTAACTCACTTAGCTGAACAAATGCACAAAATAGTAGATTGAAGAATCCGTTGCTTCTGTGTTTTAGGCAGAGTTTGACTGCTATTTCGTTATATGCGGGAATACTGCTGAAAAGGCCTGTTTTGACATCTCTCCACAGAAAGCGTTTCCAGACTTCCCTTTCGAAACACGAGTTTTAATCTGTAAGTTGAATGCACACATTGACAACCGTTCTGTAAAGTAGCTCCGTTTTGGTTTTAGAAGCAGAAAATTCTCCTTACAGCATATACTCCAATTCACTCAGGAATGTCCAAACGCAGCTCTTGCCAGGAACGTGTTTTTAGCTCCTGAATCTAAAGGGAGATTTATCTCACTTAGCATAACAAATGCACAGCAGAGCAGATTGAAGGATACCTTGCTTTTCTGTTTATAGCAGAGCTTCACTGCTATTTTGTTATGTGTGGGAATACTGCTGGAAAGGCCTGTTTTGAGATCTCTCCACAGAAAGGGTTTCCAGACGTCCCCTTCTACACACGAGTTTATCTGTGTAAGTTAAATGCACACATTGACAACCGTTCAGTTAGGTAGAATTGTTTTGGGTTTAGAAGCAGAGAGATTTTCTTACAGCATATACTCCCATTCACTCAGGAAGGTCCAAACACAGTTCTTGCCATAAACGTGTTTCTAACTCCTGAATCTAAAGGCAGATTTAACTCACTTAGCTGAACAAACGCACAAAATAGTAGATTGAAGAATCCGTTCCTTCCGTGTTTTAGGCAGAGTTTGACTGCTATTTCGTTATATGCGGGAATACTGCTGAAAAGGCCTGTTTTGACATCTCTCCACAGAAAGCGTTTCCAGACATCCTTTTCAAAACAAGAGTTTTAATCTGTAAGTTGAATGCACACATTGACAACCGTTCAGTAAAGTAGCTCCGTTTTGGTTTTAGAAGCAGAAAATTCTCCTTACAGCATATAATCCCATTCACTCAAGATTGTCCAAACGCAGCTCTTGCCAGAAATGTGTTTCTAACTTCTTAATCTACAGGGAGATTTAACTCACTTAGCTGCACAAACGCACAGCTGAGCAGATTGAAAGATATGTTGCTTCTGTGTTTTAGGCAGAGTTTTACCGCTATTTCGTTATATGCGGGAATACTGCTGAAAAAGCCTGTTTTGAGATTTCTCCACAGAAAGCGTTTCCAGACTTCCCCGTCAACACACGAGTTTATCTGTGTAAGTTGAATGCACACATTGACAATTTCTCTGTTAGGTAGATCTGTTTTGGTTTTAGTAGCAGAGGGTTTTTCTTACAGCATATGCTCCCATTTACTCAGGAATGTCAAAATGCACCTCTTGCCAGAAACGTGTTTCTAACTCCTGAGTCTAAAGAGAGATTTAACTCACTTAGCTGAAGAATCGCACAGCAGAGCAGATTGAACGATACGTTGCTTTTGTGTTTTAGTTAGGTTTTTACTGGTATTTTGTTTCTTCCGGGTATACTTCTGGAAGGGCCTGATCTAAGATCTCTCCACAGAAAGCGTTTCCAGACTTCCCCTTCAAAGCATGCGTTTAACTCTGTAAGATGAATGCACACATTGACAACCATTCTGTTAGGGAGCTCCGTTTTGTTTTTAGAAGCAGAGAATTCTCCTTACAGCATATACTCCCATTCACTCAGGAATGCCCAAATGCAGCTCTTGCCAGGAACGTGTTTGTAACTCCTGAATCTAAAGGGAGATTTATCTCACTTAGCTGAACAAATGCACAGCAGAGCAGATGGAAGGATACGTTTCTTCTGTGTTTTAGGCAGAGTTTTACTGCGATTTCGTAATATGCGGGAATACTGCTGAAAAGGCCTGTTTTGAGATCTCTCAACAGAACGCGTTTCCAGACTTCCCCTTTAACACAAGAGTTTAACTTCTTACATTGAACGCACACATTGACAACCGTTTTGTTAGGTAGCTCCCTTTTCGTAGAGAGTTCTTCTAACAGTATATACTTCCATTCACTCAGGAATGTGCAAACGCAGCTCTTGCCAGAAACGTGTTTCTAACTCCTGAATCTAAAGGGAGATTTAACTCACTTAGCTGAACAAACGCACAGCAGAGCACATTGAATGATACGTTTTTTTTTCTGTGTTTTAGGCCGAGTTTTACTGCTATTTTGTTCTATGCGGGAATACTGCTAGAAAGGTCTCATTTGAGATCTCTGCACAGAAAGAATTTCCAGATTTTTCCCTTCAACAGAAGAGTTTAACACTGTAAGTTGAATGCACACATTGACAACCCTTCTGTTAGGTAGTTCCGTTTAGATTTTAGAAGCAGAGAGGTCTCCTTACAGCATATACTCTCATTCACTCAGGAATGTCCAAATGCAGCTCTTGCCAGGAACGTGTTTCTAACTCCTGAATCTAATTGGAGATTTAACTCACTTCGCTGAACAATCGCACAGGAGAGAAGATTGAAGGATACGTTGCTTCTGTGTTTTAAGCAGAGTTTTACTGCTATTTCTTTATATGCAGGAATACTGCTGGAAAGTCCTGATTGGAGATCTCTCCACTGAAAGCCTTTCCAGACTTTCCCTTCAACACACGAATTTATCTGTGTAAGTTGAATGCACACATTGACAAGCGTTCTGTTAGGTAGATTTGTTTTGGTTTTAGTAGCAGAGAGTTTTCCTTACAGCATAGACTCCCATTCACTCAGAAATGTCCAAACGCAGCTCTTGCCAGAAACCTGTTTCTAACTCCTGAATATAAAGGGAGATTTAACTCACTTAGCATACCAAATGCACAGCAGAGCAGATTGAAGGATATGTTGCTTCTGTGTTTTAGGCAGAGTTTTACTGCTATTTCGCTCTATGCGGGAATACTCCTGGAAAGGCCTGTTTTGACATCTCTCCACAGAAAGCGTTTCCAGACTTCCCCTTTAACACAAGAGTTTAACGTCTTACGTTGAATGCACACATTGACAACCGTTCTGTTAGGTAGCTCCCTTTTCGTAGAGAGTTCTTCTAACAGTATATTCTTCCATTCACTCAGGAATGTGCAAACGCAGCTCTTGCTAGAAAAGTGTTTCTAACTCGTGAATCTAAAGGGAGATTTAACTCACTTAGCTGAACAAACGACAGCAGAGCACATTGAATGATACGTTTTTTTTTCTGTGTTTTAGGCAGAGATTTACTGCTGTTTCGTTATATGCAGGAGTACAGCTGGAAAGGCCTCTTTTGAGATCTCTGCACAGAAAGCGTTTGAAGATTTTCCCTTCAACAGAAGAGTTTAACTCTGTAAGTTGAATGCAGGCATTGACAACCATTCTGTTAGGTAGCTCTGTTTTGGTTTTAGAAGCAGAGTGTTCTCCTTACAGCATATACTCCAATTCACTCAGGAATGTCCAAACGCAGCTCTTGCCAGGAACGTGTTTGTAACTCCTGAATCTAAAGGGAGATTTATCTCACTTAGCATAACAAATGCACAGCAGAGCAGATTGAAGGATACCTTGCTTTTCTGTTTAAAGCAGAGCTTGACTGCTATTTCGTTATGTGTGGGAATACTGCTGGAAAGGCCTGTTTTGAGATCTCTCCACAGAAAGGGTTTCCAGACGTCCCCTTCTACACACGAGTTTATCTGTGTAAGTTAAATGCACACATTGACAACCGTTCAGTTAGGTAGCCTTGTTTTGGGTTTAGAAGCAGAGAGTTTTCCTTACAGCATATACTCCCATTCACTCAGGAATGTCAAAACACAGTTCTTGCCAGAAATGTGTTTCTAACTCCTGAATATAAAGGGAGATTTAACTCACTTAGCTGAACAACGCACAGCAGAACAGACTGAAGGATACGTTGCTTCTGTGTTTTAGGCAGAATTTTACTGCTATTTCGTTATATGTGGGAATACTGCAGGAAAGGCCTGTTTTGAGATCTGTCCACAGAAAGCGTTTCCAGACATTCTTTTCAACACACGAGTTTAACTCTGTAGGTTGAATGCACACATTGACAACCGTTCTGTTAGGTAACTCCGTTTTGGTTTTAGAAGCAGCAAGTTCTTACAGCATATACTCCCATTCCCTCAGGAATGTCCAAACGCAGCTCTTGCCAGAAACGTGTTTCTAACTCCAGAATCTAAAGGGAGATTTAACTCACTTAGCATAACAAATGCACAGCAGAGCAGATTGAAGGATATGTTGCTTCTGTGTTTTAGGCAGAGTTTTATTATATCTATGCGGAATACTGCTGGAAAGGCCTGTTTTGAGATCTCCACAGAAAGCGTTTCCAGACTTCCTTTAAAACACGAGTTTAAATCTGTAAGTTGAATGCACACATTGACAACCGTTCTGTTAGGTAGCTCCGTTTGGTTTTAGAAGCAGAAAGTTCTCCTTACAGCATATACTCCCATTCACTCAGGAATGTCCAAACGCAGCTCTTGCCAGAAACGTGTTTCTAACTCCTGAATCTAAAGGGAGATTTAACTCACTTAGCTGAACAAACGCACAGCAGAGCAGATTGAAGAATCGTTGCTTCTGTGTTTTAGGCAGAGTTTTACTGCTATTTCGCTCTATGCGGGAATACTCCTGGAAAGGCCTTTTTGAGATCTCTCCACAGAAAGCGTTTCCAGACTTCCTTTTCGAAACACGAGTTTTAATCTGTAAGTTGAATGCACACATTGACAACCGTTCTGTAAAGTAGCTCCGTTTTGGTTTTAGAAGCAGAAAATTCTCCTTACAGCATATACTCCCATTCACTCAGGAATGTCCAAACACAGTTCTTGCCAGAAACGTGTTTCTAACTCCTGAATATAAAGGGAGATTTAACTCACTTAGCTGAACAAACGCACAGCAGAACAGATTGAAGGATACGTTGCTTCTGTGTTTTAGGCAGAATTTTACTGCTATTTCGTTATATGTGGGAATACTGCAGGAAAGGCCTGTTTTGAGATCTGTCCACAGAAAGCGTTTCCAGACTTCTTCAACACACGAGTTTAACTCTGTAGGTTGAATGCACACATTGACAACCGTTCTGTTAGGTAGTTCCGTTTTGGTTTTAGAAGCAGCAAGTTCTTACAGCATATACTCCCATTCCCTCAGGAATGTCCAAACGCAGCTCTTGCCAGAAACGTGTTTCTAACTCCTGAATCTAAAGGGAGATTTAACTCACTTAGCAGAACAAATGCACAGCAGAGCAGATTGAAGGATATGTTGCTTCTGTGTTTTAGGCAGAGTTTTACTGCTATTTCGCTCTATGCGGGAATACTCCTGGAAAGGCCTGTTTTGAGATCTCTCCACAGAAAGCGTTTCCAGACTTCCTTTTAAAACACGAGTTTAAATCTGAAAGTTGAATGCACACATTGACAACCGTTCTGTAAGGTAGCTCCGTTTTGGTTTCAGAAGCAGAAAGTTCTCCTAACAGCATATACTCCCATTCACTCAGGAATGTCCAAACGCAGCTCTTGCTAGAAACGTGTTTCTAACTCCTGAATCTAAAGGGAGATTTAACTCACTTAGCTGAACAAACGCACAAAATAGTAGATTGAAGAATCCGTTGCTTCTGTGTTTTAGGCAGAGTTTGACTGCTATTTCGTTATATGCGGGAATACTGCTGAAAAGGCCTTTTTGACATGTCTCCACAGAAAGCGTTTCCAGACTTCCTTTTCGAAACACGAGTTTTAATCTGTAAGTTGAATGCACACATTGACAACCGTTCTGTAAAGTAGCTCCGTTTTGGTTTTAGAAGCAGAAAATTCTCCTTACAGCATATACTCCCATTCACTCAGGAATGTCCAAACACAGTTCTTGCCAGAAACGTGTTTCTAACTCCTGAATATAAAGGGAGATTTAACTCACTTAGCTGAACAAACGCACAGCAGAACAGATTGAAGGATACGTTGCTTCTGTGTTTTAGGCAGAATTTTACTGCTATTTCGTTATATGTGGGAATACTGCAGGAAAGGCCTGTTTTGAGATCTGTCCACAGAAAGCGTTTCCAGACATTCTTTTCAACACACGAATTTAACTCTGTAGGTTGAATGCACACATTGACAACCGTTCTGTTAGGTAGTTCCGTTTTGGTTTTAGAAGCAGCAAGTTCTTACAGCATATACTCCCATTCCCTCAGGAATGTCCAAACGCAGCTCTTGCCAGAAACGTGTTTCTAACTCCAGAATCTAAAGGGAGACTTAACTCACTTAGCATAACAAATGCACAGCAGAGCAGATTGAAGGATATGTTGCTTCTGTGTTTTAGGCAGAGTTTTACTGCTATTTCGCTCTATGCGGGAATACTCCTGGAAAGGCCTGTTTTGAGATCTCTCCACAGAAAGCGTTTCCAGACTTCCTTTTAAAACACGAGTTTAAATCTGAAAGTTGAATGCACACATTGACAACCGTTCTGTAAGGTAGCTCCGTTTTGGTTTCAGAAGCAGAAAGTTCTCCTAACAGCATATACTCCCATTCACTCAGGAATGTCCAAACGCAGCTCTTGCTAGAAACGTGTTTCTAACTCCTGAATCTAAAGGGAGATTTAACTCACTTAGCTGAACAAACGCACAAAATAGTAGATTGAAGAATCCGTTGCTGCTGTGTTTTACGCAGAGTTTGACTGCTATTTCGTTATATGCGGGAATACTGCTGAAAAGGCCTTTTTGACATGTCTCCACAGAAAGCGTTTCCAGACTTCCTTTTCGAAACACGAGTTTTAATCTGTAAGTTGAATGCACACATTGACAACCGTTCTGTAAAGTAGCTCCGTTTTGGTTTTAGAAGCAGAAAATTCTCCTTACAGCATATACTCCCATTCACTCAGGAATGTCCAAACACAGTTCTTGCCAGAAACGTGTTTCTAACTCCTGAATATAAAGGGAGATTTAACTCACTTAGCTGAACAAACGCACAGCAGAACAGATTGAAGGATACGTTGCTTCTGTGTTTTAGGCAGAATTTTACTGCTATTTCGTTATATGTGGGAATACTGCAGGAAAGGCCTGTTTTGAGATCTGTCCACAGAAAGCGTTTCCAGACATTCTTTTCAACACACGAGTTTAACTCTGTAGGTTGAATGCACACATTGACAACCGTTCTGTTAGGTAGTTCCGTTTTGGTTTTAGAAGCAGCAAGTTCTTACAGCATATACTCCCATTCCCTCAGGAATGTGCAAACGCAGCTCTTGCCAGAAACGTGTTTCTAACTCCAGAATCTAAAGGGAGATTTAACTCACTTATCTGAAAAAACGCACAGCAGAGCAGATTGAATGATACGTTGCTTCTGTGTTTTAGGCAGAGTTTTACTGCTATTTCGTTCTATGCGGGAATACTGCTAGAAAGGTCTCTTTTGAGATCTCTGCACAGAAAGCATTTCCAGATTTTTCCCTTCAACAGAAGAGTTTAACACTGTAAGTTGAATGCACACATTGACAACCCTTCTGTTAGGTAGTTCCGTTTAGATTTTAGAAGCAGAGAGGTCTCCTTACAGCATATACTCTCATTCACTCAGGAATGTCCAAATGCAGCTCTTGCCAGGAACGTGTTTCTAACTCCTGAATCTAATTGGAGATTTAACTCACTTCGCTGAACAATCGCACAGGAGAGAAGATTGAAGGATACGTTGCTTCTGTGTTTTAAGCAGAGTTTTACTGCTATTTCTTTATATGCGGGAATACTGCTGGAAAGTCCTGATTGGAGATCTCTCCACTGAAAGCCTTTCCAGACTTTCCCTTCAACACACGAATTTATCTGTGTAAGTTGAATGCACACATTGACAAGCGTTCTGTTAGGTAGATTTGTTTTGGTTTTAGTAGCAGAGAGTTTTCCTTACAGCATAGACTCCCATTCACTCAGAAATGTCCAAACGCAGCTCTTGCCAGAAACCTGTTTCTAACTCCTGAATATAAAGGGAGATTTAACTCACTTAGCATAACAAATGCACAGCAGAGCAGATTGAAGGATATGTTGCTTCTGTGTTTTAGGCAGAGTTTTACTGCTATTTCGTTCTATGCGGGAATACTCCTGGAAAGGCCTGTTTTGACATCTCTCCACAGAAAGCATTTCCAGACTTCCCCTTTAACACAAGAGTTTAACGTCTTACCTTGAATGCACACATTGACAACCGTTCTGTTAGGTAGCTCCCTTTTCGTAGAGAGTTCTTCTAACAGTATATTCTTCCATTCACTCAGGAATGTGCAAACGCAGCTCTTGCTAGAAAAGTGTTTCTAACTCCTGAATCTAAAGGGAGATTTAACTCACTTAGCTGAACAAACGCACAGCAGAGCACATTGAATGATACGTTTTTTTTTCTGTGTTTTAGGCAGAGATTTACTGCTGTTTCGTTATATGCAGGAGTACAGCTGGAAAGGCCTCTTTTGAGATCTCTGCACAGAAAGCGTTTGAAGATTTTCCATTCAACAGAAGAGTTTAACTCTGTAAGTTGAATGCAGGCATTGACAACCATTCTGTTAGGTAGCTCTGTTTTGGTTTTAGAAGCAGAGTGTTCTCCTTACAGCATATACTCCAATTCACTCAGGAATGTCCAAACGCAGCTCTTGCCAGGAACGTGTTTGTAACTCCTGAATCTAAAGGGAGATTTATCTCACTT
>CM038395.1:90585861-90605845 GCA_021498475.1 Saguinus midas | reverse complement strand
TACTAAAACCAAAACAAAGCTACCTAACAGAACGGTCTTCAATGGGTGCATTCAACTTTCAGATTTAAACTCGTGTTTTAAAGGAAGTCTGGAAAGCGCTTTCTGTGGAGATCTCAAAACAGGCCTTTTCAGCAGTATTCCCACATATAACGAAATACCAGTAAAAACCTGCCTAAAACACAGAAGCAACGTATCCTTCAATCTGCTCTGCTGTGCGTTTCTTCAGCTAAGTGAGTTAAATCTCACTTTAGACTCAGGAGTTAGAAACACATTTCTGGCAAGAGCTGCGTTTGGACATTCTTGAGTGAATGGGAGTATATGCTGTAAGGAGAATTTTCTGCTTCTAAAACCAAAACGGAGCTACTTTACAGAACGGTTGTCAATGTGTGCATTCAACTTACAGATTAAAACTCATGGTTTGAAAAGGAAGTCTGGAAACGCTTTCTGTGGAGAGATGTCAAAACAGGCCTTTTCAGCAGTATTCCCGCATATAACGAAATAGCAGTCAAACTCTGCCTAAAACACAGAAGCAACGGATTCTTCAATCTACTATTTTGTGCGTTTGTTCAGCTAAGTGAGTTAAATCTCCCTTTAGATTCAGGAGTTAGAAACACGTTTCTAGCAAGAGCTGCGTTTGGACATTCCTGAGTGAATGGAAGTATATACTGTTAGAAGAACTCTCTACGAAAAGGGAGCTACCTAACAGAACGGTTGTCAATGTGTGCATTCAACATAAGAAGTTAAACTCTTGTGTTAAAGGGGAAGTCTGGAAACGCTTTCTGTGGAGAGATGTCAAAACAGGCCTTTCCAGCAGTATTCCCGCATATAACGAAATAGCAGTAAAACACCGCCTAAAAGACAGAAGCAACGGATCCTTCAATCTACTTTTCTGTGCGTTTGTTCAGCTAAGTGAGTTAAATCTTCCCTTAGATTAAGGAGTTAGAAACACGTTTCTGCAAGGGCTGCGTTTGGACATTCCTGAGTTAATGGGAGTATGTGCTGTAAGGAAAACTCTCTGCTACTAAAACCAAAACGAATCTACCTAACAGAACGGTTCTCAATGGGTGCATTCAATTCATACAGGTAAACACGTGCGTTGAAGGGTACCTCTGGACAGGCTTTCTGTGGAGAGATCTCAAAACAGGCCTTTCCAGCAGTATTCCTGCATATAACGAAATAGCAGTAAACATCTGCCTAGAACATAGAAGGAACGTATCCTTCCATCTGCTCTGCTTTGAGTTTCTTCAGCTAAGTGAGTTAAATCTCCCTTTAGATTCAGGAGTTAGAAACACGTTTCTGGCAAGAGCTGCATTTAGACATTCCTGAGTGAATGGGAATATATGCTGTAAGAGAACTCTCTGCTTCTAAAATCAAAACGGAGCTACCTAACAGAACGGTTGTCAATGTCTGCATTCAACTTACAGAGTTAAATTTTCTGTTGAAGGGAAAATCTGCAAACGCTTTCTGTGGAGAGATCTCAAAACAGGGCTTTCCAGCAGTATGCCCGCATTTAACGAATTAGCAGTAAAACTCTGCCTAATAGACAGAAGCAACATATTCTTCACTCTGCTCTGCTGTGCGTTTGTTCAGCATAGTGAGTTAAATTTCTCTTTAGATTTAGGAGTTAGAAACACGTTTCTGGCAAGTGCTGCGTTTGGATATTCCAGAGTGAATGGGAGTATATGCTGTAAGGAGAACTTTCTGCTTCTGAAACCAAAACGGAGCTACCTTACAGAACGGTTGTCAATGTGTGCATTCAACTTACAGATTAAACTCTTGTGTTAAAGGGGAAGTCTGGAAACGCTTTCTGTGGAGAGATCTCAAAACAGGCCTTTTCAGCAGTATTCCCGCATATAACGAAATAGCAGTAAAACTCTGCCTAAAACACAGAAGCAACGGATTCTTCAATCTACTATTTTGTGCGTTTGTTCAGCTAAGTGAGTTAAATCTCCCTTTAGATTCAGGAGTTAGAAACACGTTTCTAGCAAGAGCTGCGTTTGCACATTCCTGAGTGAATGGGAGTATATGCTGTAAGGAGAACTTTCTGCTTCTGAAACCAAAACGGAGCTACCTTACAGAACGGTTGTCAATGTGCATTCAACTTTCAGATTTAAACTCGTGTTTTAAAAGGAAGTCTGGAAACGCTTTCTGTGGAGAGATCTCAAAACAGGCCTTTCCAGGAGTATTCCCGCATAGAGCGAAATAGCAGTAAAACTCTGCCTAAAACACAGAAGCAACATATCCTTCAATCTGCTCTGCTGTGCATTTGTTCAGCTAAGTGAGTTAAATCTCCCTTTAGATTCAGGAGTTAGAAACAGGTTTCTGGCAAGAGCTGCGTTTGGACATTTCTGAGTGAATGGGAGTCTATGCTGTAAGGAAAACTCTCTGCTACTAAAACCAAAACAAATCTACCTAACAGAACGGTTGTCAATGTGTGCATTCAACTTACACAGATAAACTCGTGTGTTGAAGGAAGTCTGGAAACGCTTTCTGTGGAGAGATCTCAAAACAGGCCTTTCCAGCAGTATTCCCACACATAACGAAATAGCAGTCAAGCTCTGCTTTAAACAGAAAAGCAAGGTATCCTTCAATCTGCTCTGCTGTGCATTTGTTATGCTAAGTGAGATAAATCTCCCTTTAGATTCAGGAGTTACAAACACGTTCTGGCAAGAGCTGCGTTTGGACATTCCTGAGTGAATGGGAGTATATGCTGTAAGGAGAACTCTCTGCTTCTAAAATCAAAACGGAGCTACCTAACAGAACGGTTGTCAATGTCTGCATTCAACTTACAGAGTTAAATTTTCTGTTGAAGGAAAAATCTGCAAAAGCTTTCTGTGGAGAGATCTCAAAACAGGCCTTTCCAGGAGTATTCCCGCATAGAGCGAAATAGCAGTAAAACTCTGCCTAAAACACAGAAAAAAACGTATCATTCAATCTGCTCTGCTGTGCGTTTTTTCAGCTAAGTGAGTTAAATCTCCTTTAGATTCAGGAGTTAGAAACACGTTTCTGGCAAGAGCTGCGTTTGGACATTCCTGAGTGAATGGGAGTATATGCTGTAAGAAGAACTCTCTGCTTCTAAAACCAAAACGGAGCTACCTAACAGAACGGTTGTCAATGTGTGCATTCAACTTATAGAGTTAAAGCCGTCTGTTGAAGGGGAAGTCTGGAAACCCTTTCTGTGGAGAGATCTCAAAACAGGTCTTTCCAGCAGTATTCCCGCATATAATGAAATACCAGTAAAACTCTGACTTAAACACAGAAGCCACATATCCTTCAATCTGCTCTGCTCTGCATTTGTTTTGCTAAGTGGGTTAAATCTCCCTTTAGATTCAGGAGTTAGAAACACGTTCCTGGCAAGAGCTGCGTTTGGACATTCCTGAGTGAATGGGAGTATATGCTGTAAGGAGAACTCTCTGCTTCTAAAACCAAAACGGAGCTACCTAACAGAACGGTTGTCAATGTGTGCATTCAACTTACAGAGTTAAACTCTTCTGTTGAAGGAAAAATCTGGAAAAGATTTCTGTGCAGAGATCTCAAAAGAGGCCTTTTCAGCAGTATTCCCATATATAACGAAATAGCAGTAAAACTCTGCCTAAAACACGGAAGCAACGTATCATTCAATCTTCTCTGCTGTGCGTATTTTCAACTAAGTGAGTTAAATCTCCCTTTAGAAACACGTTTCTGGCAAGAGCTGCGTTTGGACATTCCTGAGTGAATGGGAGTATATGCTGTAAGGAGAACTTTCTGCTTCTAAAACCAAAACGGAGCTACCTAACAGAACGGTTGTCAATGTGTGCATTCAACATACAGAGTTAAACTCGTGTGTTGAAAAGAATGTCTGGAAACGCTTTCTGTGGAGAGATCTCAAAACAAGCCTTTGCAGCAGTATTCCCGCATATAAGGAAATAGCAGTAAAACTCTGCCTAAAACACAGAAGCAACGTATCCTTCAATCTGCTCTGCTGTGCGTTTGTTCAGCTAAGTGAGTTAAATCTCCCTTTAGATTCAGGAGTTAGAAACACGTTTCTGGCAAGAGTTGCGTTTTGACATTCCTGAGAATGCTGTTAGAAGTAATCTCTGCTTCTAAAACCAAAACGGAGCAACCTAACAGAACGGTTGTCAATGTGTGCATTCAACTTAAAGGGTTAAACTCGTGTGTTGAAGGAAGTCTGGAAACGCTTTCTGTGGAGAGATCTCAAAACAGGCCTTTCCAGCAGTATTCCCGCATATAACGAAATAGCAGTAAAACTCTGCCTAAAACACAGAAGCAACGTATCCTTCAATCTGCTCTGCTGTGCGTTTGTTCAGCTAAGTGAGTTAAATCTCACTTTAGATTCAGGAGTTAGAAACACGTTTCTGGCAAGAGCTGCGTTTGGACATTCCTGAGTGAATGGGAGTATATGCTGTAAGGAAAACTCTCTGCTACTAAAACCAAAACAAATCTACCTAACAGAACGGTTGTCAATGTGTGCATTCAACTTACAGATAAACTCGTGTGTTGAAGGGAAAGTCTGGAAACGCTTTCTGTGGAGAGATCTCAAAGCAGGCCTTTCCAGCAGTAATTTTGCATATAATGAAATGGCAGTAAAACTCTGCCTAAAACACAGAAGCAACGTATCCTTCAATCTGCTCTGCTGTGCGTTTGTTCAGCTAAGTGAGTTAAATCTCCCTTTAGATTCAGGAGTTAGAAACACGTTTCTGGCAAGAGCTGTGTTTGGACATTCCTGAGTGAATGGGAGTATATGCTGTAAGGAGAACTCTCTGCTTCTAAAACCAAAACGAGCTACCTAACAGAACGGTTGTCAATGTGTGCATTCAACTTACAGAGTTAAACTCTTGTGTTAAAGGAAGTCTGGAAACGCTTTCTGTGGAGAGATCTCAAAACAGGCCTTTCCAGCAGTATTCCGCATATAACGAAATAGCAGTAAAACTCTGCCTAAAACACAGAAGCAACGTATCCTTCAATCTGCTCTGCTGTGCGTTTGTTCAGCTAAGTGAGTTAAATCTCCTTTAGATTCAGGAGTTAGAAACACGTTTCTGGCAAGAGCTGCGTTTGGACATTCCTGAGTGAATGGGAGTATATGCTGTAAGGAGAACTCTGCTTCTAAAACCAAAACAAAGCTACCTAACAGAACGGTTGTCAATGTGTGCATTCAACTTACAGAGTTAAACTCTTGTGTTGAAGGAAGTCTGGAAACGCTTTCTGTGGAGAGATCTCAAAACAGGCCTTTCCAGCAGTATTCCTGCATATAACGAAATAGCAGTAAAACTCTGCCTAAAACACAGAAGCAACGTATCCTTCAATCTGCTCTGCTGTGCGTTTGTTCAGCTAAGTGAGTTAAATCTCCCTTTAGATTCAGGAGTTAGAAACACGTTTCTGGCAAGAGCTGCGTTTGGACATTCCTGAGTGAATGGGAGTATATGCTGTAAGGAGAACTCTCTGCTTCTAAAACCAAAACGGAGCTACCTAACAGAACGGTTGTCAATGTGTGCATTCAACTTAAAGAGTTAAACTCGTGTGTTGAAAGGGAAGTCTGGAAATGCTTTCTGTGAAGAGATCTCAGATCAGGCCCTTTCAGCAGTATACCCATATAACGAAATAGCAGTAAAACTCTGCCTAAAACACAGAAGCAACGTATCCTTCAATCTGCTCTGCTGTGCGTTTCTTCAGCTAAGTGAGTTAAATCTCCCTTTAGATTCAGGAGTTAGAAACACGTTTCTGGCAAGAGCTGCATTTGGACATTCCTGAGTGAATGGGAATATATGCTGTAAGGAGAACTCTCTGCTTCTAAAACCAAAACAGAGCTACCTAACAGAACGGTTGTCAATGTGTGCATTCAACTTACAGAGTTAAATTCTTGTGTTGAAGGAAAATCTGGAAACGCTTTCTGTGGAGAGATCTCAAAACAGGCCTTTCCAGCAGTATTCCGCATATAACGAAATAGCAGTAAAACTCTGCCTAAAACACAGAAGCAACATATCCTTCAATCTGCTCTGCTTTGCGTTTGTTCAGCTTAGTGAGTTAAATCTCTCTTTAGATTCAGGAGTTAGAAACACGTTTCTGGCAAGTGCTGCGTTTGGACATTCCTGAGTGAATGGGAGTATATGCTGTAAGGAGAACTTTCTGCTTCTAAAACCAAAACGAGCTACCTAACAGAACGGTTGTCAATGTGTGCATTCAACTTTCAGATTTAAACTCGTGTGTTAAAGGAAGTCTGGAAACGCTTTCTGTGGAGAGATCTCAAAACAGGCCTTTCAGCAGTATTCCGCATATAACGAAATAGCAGTAAAACTCTGCCTAAAACACAGAAGCAACATATCCTTCAATCTGCTCTGCTGTGCATTTGTTATGCTAAGTGAGTTAAATCTCCTTTAGATTCAGGAGTTAGAAACACGTTTCTGGCAAGAGCTGCGTTTGGACATTCCTGAGTGAATGGGAGTATATGCTGTAAGAGAACTCTGCTTCTAAAACCAAAACGGAGCTACCTAACAGAACGGTTGTCAATGTGTGCATTCAACTTACAGAGTTAAACTCGTGTGTTGAAAGGAAGTCTGGAAACGCTTTCTGTGGAGATCTCAAAACAGGCCTTTCAGCAGTATTCCGCATATAACGAAATAGCAGTAAAACCTGCCTAAAACACAGAAACAACGTATCCTTCAATCTGCTCTGCTGTGCTTTGTTCAGCTAAGTGAGTTAA
Organism: Saguinus midas; assembly: GCA_021498475.1. Classification (NCBI taxonomy): domain Eukaryota; kingdom Metazoa; phylum Chordata; class Mammalia; order Primates; family Cebidae; genus Saguinus; species Saguinus midas. The sequence goes on along the minus strand of CM038395.1, from coordinate 90,599,148 downwards.
ATCTCCTTTAGATTCAGGAGTTAGAAACACGTTTCTGGCAAGAGCTGCGTTTGGACATTCCTGAGTGAATGGGAGTATATGCTGTAAGGAAAACTCTCTGCTTCTAAAACCAAAACAGAGCTACCTAACAGAATGGTTGTCAATGTGTGCATTCAACTTACACAGATAAACTCGTGTGTTGAAGGAAGTCTGGAAACGCTTTCTGTGGAGAGATCTCAAAACAGGCATTTCCAGCACTATTCCCGCATATAACGAAATAGCAGTAAAACTCTGCCTAAAACACAGAAGCAAGGTATCCTTCAATCTGCTCTGCTGTGCATTTGTTATGCTAAGTGAGTTAAATCTCCCTTTAGATTCAGGAGTTACAAACACGTTCCTGGCAAGAGCTGCGTTTGGACATTCCTGAGTGAATGGGAGTATATGCTGTAAGGAAAACTCTCTGCTTCTAAAACCAAAACAGAGCTACCTAACAGAATGGTTGTCAATGTGTGCATTCAACTTACAGAGTTAAACTCTTCTGTTGAAGGGAAAATCTGGAAACGCTTTCTGTGCAGAGATCTCAAAAGAGGCCTTTCCAGCAGTATTCCCGCATATAACGAAATAGCAGTAAAACTCTGCCTAAAACACAGAAGAAACGTATCCTTCAATCTGCTCTGCTGTGCTTTGTTCAGCTAAGTGAGTTAAATCTCCCTTTAGATTCAGGAGTTAGAAACACGTTTCTAGCAAGAGCTGCGTTTGGACATTCCTGAGTGAATGGAAGTATATACTGTTAGAAGAACTCTCTGCTTCTAAAACCAAAACGGAGCTACCTAACAGAACGGTTGTCAATGTGTGCATTCAACTTACAGAGTTAAACTCGTGTGTTGAAGGGAAGTCTGGAAACGCTTTCTGTGGAGAGATCTCAAAACAGGCCTTTCCAGCAGTATTCCCGCATATAACGAAATAGCAGTAAAACTCTGCCTAAAACACAGAAGAAACGTATCCTTCAATCTGCTCTGCTGTGCATTTGTTCAGCTAAGTGAGTTAAATCTCCTTTAGATTCAGGAGTTAGAAACACGTTTCTGGCAAGAGCTGCGTTTGGACATTCCTGAGTGAATGGGAGTATATGCTGTAAGGAGAATTCTCTGCTTCTAAAAACAAAACGGAGCTCCCTAACAGAATGGTTGTCAATGTGTGCATTCACCTTACAGAGGTAAACTCTGTGTTGAAGGAAGTCTGGAAACGCTTTCTGTGGAGAGATCTCAAAACAGGCCTTTCCAGCAGTATTCCGCATAACGAAATAGCAGTAAGCCTCTGCTTAAAACAGAGAAGCAACATATCCTTCAATCTGCTCTGCTGTGCATTTGTTCAGCTTAGTGTGTTAAATTTCCGTTTAGATTTAGGAGTTAGAAACACGTTTCTGGCAAGAGCTGCGTTTTGACATTCCTGAGTAAATGGGAGTATATGCTGTAAGGAAAACTCTCTGCTACTAAAACCAAAACAAATCTACCTAACAGAGAAATTGTCAATGTGTGCATTCAACTTACACAGATAAACTCGTGTGTTGAAGGGGAAGTCTGGAAACGCTTTCTGTGGAGAGATCTCAAAACAGGCCTTTCAGCAGTATTCCGCATATAACGAAATAGCAGTAAAACTCTGCCTAAAACACAGAAGCAACATATCTTCAATCTGCTCTGCTGTGCGTTTGTTCAGCTAAGTGAGTTAAATCTCCTTTAGATTTAGGAGTTAGAAACACGTTTCTGGCAAGAGCTGCGTTTGGACATTCCTGAGTGAATGGGAGTATATGCTGTAAGAAGAAATTTCTGCTTCTAAAACCAAAGCGGAGCTAAATTACAGAACGGTTGTCAATGTGTGTATTCAACTTAAAGATTTAACCTCGTGTTTTTAAAAGGAAGTCTGGAAACGCTTTCTGTGGAGAGATCTAAAAACAGGCCTTTCCAGCACTATTCCCGCATATAACGAAATAGCAGTAAAACTCTACCTAAAACACAGAAGCAACGTATCCTTCAATCTGCTCTGTTGTGCGTTTGTTCAGCTAAGTGAGTTAAATCTCCTTTAGATTCAGGAGTTAGAAACACGTTTCTGGCAAGAGCTGCGTTTGGACATTCCTGAGTGAATGGGAGTATATGCTGTAAGGAAAACTCTCTGCTTCTAAAACCAAAACAAATCTACCTAACAGAACGGTTGTCAATGTGTGCATTCAACTTACACAGATAAACTCGTGTGTTGAAGGAAGTCTGAAACGCTTTCTGTGGAGAGATCTCAAAACAGGCCTTTCCAGCAGTATTCCGCATAACGAAATAGCAGTAAAACTCTGCCTAAAACACAGAAGCAAGGTATCCTTCAATCTGCTCTGCTGTGCATTTGTTATGCTAAGTGAGATAAATCTCCCTTTAGATTCAGGAGTTACAAACACGTTCCTGGCAAGAGCTGCGTTTGGACATTCCTGAGTGAATTGGAGTATATGCTGTAAGGAGAACACTCTGCTTCTAAAACCAAAACAGAGCTACCTAACAGAATGGTTGTCAATGCCTGCATTCAACTTACAGAGTTAAACTCTTCTGTTGAAGGGAAAATCTTCAAACGCTTTCTGTGCAGAGATCTCAAAAGAGTCCTTTCCAGCTGTACTCCCGCATATAATGAAATAGCAGTAAAATTCTGCCTAAAACACAGAAGCAAGGTATCCTTCAGTCTGTTCTGCTGTGCGTTTGTTTAGCTAAGTGAGATAAATCTCTTTTTAGATTCAGGAGTTGGAAACACTTTTCTAGCAAGAGCTGCTTTGGACATTCCTGAGTGAATGCGAGTATATGCTGTTAGGAGAACTTTCTGCTTCTGAAACCAAAACGGAGCTACCTTACAGAACGGTTTTCAATCTGTGCATTTAACTTTCAGATTTAAACTCGTGTTTTGAAAGGAAGTCTGGAAACGCTTTCTGTGGAGAGATCTCAAAACAGGCCTTTCCAGGAGTATTCCCGCATAGAGCGAAATAGCAGTAAAACTCTGCCTAAAACACAGAAGCAAGATATCCTTCAATCTGCTCTGCTGTGCATTTGTTATGCTAAGTGAGTTAAGTCTCCCTTTAGATTCAGGAGTTAGAAACAGGTTTCTGGCAAGAGCTGCGTTTGGACATTTCTGAGTGAATGGGAGTCTATGCTGTAAGGAAAACTCTCTGCTACTAAAACCAAAACAAATCTACCTAACAGAACGGTTGTCAATGTGTGCATTTAACTTACACAGATAAACTCGTGTGTAGAAGGGAAGTCTGGAAACGCTTTCTGTGGAGAGATCTCAAAACAGGCCTTTCCAGCAGTATTCCCGCATATAAAGAAATAGCAGTAAAACTCTGCCTAAAACACAGAAGCAACGTATCATTCAATCTGCTCTGCTGTGCGTTTGTTCAGCTAAGTGAGTTAAATCTCCTTTAGATTCAGGAGTTAGAAACACGTTCTGGCAAGAGCTGCGTTTGGACATTCCTGAGTGAATGGAGTATATGCTGTAAGGAGAACTCTCTGCTTCTAAAACCAAAACAGAGCTACCTAACAGAATGGTTGTCAATGCCTGCATTCAACTTACAGAGTTAAACTCTTCTGTTGAAGGGAAAATCTTCAAACGCTTTCTGTGCAGAGATCTCAAAAGAGGCCTTTCCAGCTGTACTCCCGCATATAATGAAATAGCAGTAAAATTCTGCCTAAAACACAGAAGCAACGTATCCTTCAGTCTGTTCTGCTGTGCGTTTGTTCAGCTAAGTGAGTTAAATCTCCCTTTAGATTCAGGAGTTAGAAACACTTTTCTAGCAAGAGCTGCGTTTGCACATTCCTGAGTGAATGGGAGTATATGCTGTTAGGAGAACTTTCTGCTTCTGAAACCAAAACGGAGCTACCTAACAGAACGGTTGTCAATGTGTGCATTCAACTTACAGAGTTAAACTCTTGTGTTGAAGGGGAAGTCTGGAAACGCTTTCTGTGGAGAGATCTCAAAACAGGCCTTTCCAGGAGTATTCCCGCATAGAGCGAAATAGCAGTAAAACTCTGCCTAAAACACAGAAGCAACATATCCTTCAATCTGCTCTGCTGTGCATTTGTTATGCTAAGTGAGTTAAATCTCCCTTTAGATTCAGGAGTTAGAAACACGTTTCTGGCAAGAGCTGCGTTTGGACATTTCTGAGTGAATGGGAGTATATGCTGTAAGGAAAACTCTGCTACTAAAACCAAAACAAATCTACCTAACAGAACGGTTGTCAATGTGCATTCAACTTACACAGATAAACTCGTGTGTTGAAGGGGAAGTCTGGAAACGCTTTCTGTGGAGAGATCTCAAAACAGGCCTTTCCAGCAGTATTCCCGCATATAAAGAAATAGCAGTAAAACTCTGCCTAAAACACAGAAGCAACGTATCCTTCAATCTGCTCTGCTGTGCGTTTGTTCAGCTAAGTGAGTTAAATCTCCCTTTAGATTCAGGAGTTAGAAACACGTTCTGGCAAGAGCTGCGTTTGGACATTCCTGAGTGAATGGAGTATATGCTGTAAGGAGAACTCTCTGCTTCTAAAACCAAAACGGAGCTACCTAACAGAAGGTTGTCAATGTGTGCATTCAACTTACAGAGTTAAACTCTTCTGTTGAAGGAAGTCTGGAAACGCTTTCTGTGGAGATCTCAAAACAGGCCTTTCCAGTAGTATTCTCGCATATAACGAAATAGCAGAAAACTCTGCCTAAAACACAGAAGCAACGTATCCTTCAATCTGCTCTGCTGTGCATTTGTTCAGCTAAGTGAGTTAAATCTCCCTTTAGATTCAGGAGTTAGAAACACGTTTCTGGCAAGAGCTGCGTTTGGACATTCCTGAGTGAATGGGAGTATATGCTGTAAGGAGAACTTTCTGCTTCTAAAACCAAAACGGAGCTACCTAACAGAACGGTTGTCAATGTGTGCATTCAACTTACAGATTTAAACTCGTGTTTTGAAAAGGAAGTCTGGAAACGCTTTCTGTGGAGAGATCTCAAAACAGGCCTTTCCAGCAGTATTCCCGCATATAACGAAATAGCAGTAAAACTCTGCCTAAAACACAGAAGCAACATATCCTTCAATCTGCTCTGCTGTGCATTTGTTATGCTAAGTGAGTTAAATCTCCATTTAGATTCAGGAGTTAGAAACAGGTTTCTGGCAAGAGCTGCGTTTGGACATTCCTGAGTGAATGGGAGTATATGCTGTAAGGAAAACTCTGCTACTAAAACCAAAACAAATCTACCTAACAGAACGGTTGTCAATGTGTGCATTCAACTTACACAGATAAACTCGTGTGTTGAAGGGAAGTCTGGAAACGCTTTCTGTGGAGAGATCTCAAAACAGGCCTTTCCAGCAGTATTCCCACATATAACGAAATAGCAGTAAAACTCTGCCTAAAACACAGAAGCAAGGTATCCTTCAATCTGCTCTGCTGTGCGTTTGTTATGCTAAGTGAGTTAAATCTCCTTTAGATTCAGGAGTTAGAAACATGTTCCTGGCAAGAGCTGCGTTTGGACATTCCTGAGTTAATGGGAGTATATGCTGTAAGGAGAACACTCTGCTTCTAAAACCAAAACAGAGCTACCTAACAGAATGGTTGTCAATGTGTGCATTCAACTTACAGAGTTAAACTCTTCTGTTGAAGGGAAAATCTGGAAATGCTTTCTGTGCAGAGATCTCAAAAGAGGCCTTTCCAGCAGTATTCCCGCATATAACGAAATAGCAGTAAAACTCTGCCTAAAACACAGAAACAACGTATCATTCAATCTGCTCTGCTGTGCGTTTGTTCAGCTAAGTGAGTTAAATCTCCCTTTAGATTCAGGAGTTAGAAACACTTTCTGGCAAGAGCTGCGTTTGGACATTCCTGAGTGAATGGGAGTATATGCTGTAAGAGAACTCTGCTTCTAAAACCAAAAGGAGCTACCTAACAGAACGGTTGTCAATGTGCATTCAACTTACAGAGTTAAACTCTTGTGTTAAAGGAAGTCTGGAAACGCTTTCTGTGGAGAGATCTCAAAACAGGCCTTTCAGCAGTATTCCGCATATAACGAAATAGCAGTAAAACTCTGCCTTAAACAGAGAAGCAAGGTATCCTTCAATCTGCTCTGCTGTGCGTTTGTTATGCTAAGTGAGTTAAATCTCCCTTTAGATTCAGGAGTTAGAAACAGGTTTCTGGCAAGAGCTGCGTTTGGACATTCCTGAGTGAATGGGAGTATATGCTGTAAGGAATACTCTGCTACTAAAACCAAAACAAATCTGCCTAGCAGAACGGTTGTCAATGTGTGCATTCAACTTACAGAGATAAACTCTTGTATAAAAAAGGAAGTCTGGAAACACTTTCGGTGGAGATATCTCAAAACAGGCCTTTCTAGCAGTATTCCCGCATATAATTAATAGCTGTAAAACTCTGCCTAAAACACAGAAGCAACGTATCCTTCATTCTGCTCTGCTGTGAGTTTGTTCTGCTAAGTTAGTTAAATGTCCCTTTAGATTCAGGAGTTAGAAACACGTTTCTGGCAAGAGCTGCGTTTGGACATTCCTGAGTGAATGGGAGTGTATGCTGTAAGGAGAACTCTCTGCTTCTAAAACCAAAACGGAACTACCTAACAGAAGGGTTGTCAATGTGTGCATTCAACTTACAGAGTTAAACTCTTCTGTTGAAGGAAAATCTGGAAACGCTTTCTGTGGAGATCTCAAAACAGGCCTTTCAGCAGTATTCCGCATATAACGAAATAGCAGTAAAACTCTGCCTAAAACACAGAAGCAAGGTATCCTTCAATCTGCTCTGCTGTGCATTTGTTCAGCTAAGTGAGTTAAATCTCCTTTAGATTCAGGAGTTAGAAACACGTTTCTGGCAAGAGCTGCTTTGGACATTCCTGAGTGAATGGAGTATATGCTGTAAGGAGAACACTCTGCTTCTAAAACCAAAACAGAGCTACCTAACAGAATGGTTGTCAATGTGTGCATTCAACTTACAGAGTTAAACTCTTCTGTTGAAGGAAAATCTGGAAACGCTTTCTGTGCAGAGATCTCAAAACAGGCCTTTCCAGCAGTATTCCCACATATAACGAAATAGCAGTAAAACTCTGCCTAAAACACAGAAGAAACGTATCCTTCAATCTGCTCTGCTGTGCGTTTGTTCAGCTAAGTGAGTTAAATCTCCCTTTAGATTCAGGAGTTAGAAACACGTTTCTGGCAAGAGCTGCGTTTGGACATTTCTGAGTGAATGGGAGTATATGCTGTAAGGAGAACTCTGCTTCTAAAACCAAAAGAAGCTACCTTACAGAACGGTTGTCAATGTGTGCATTCAACGTAAGAAGTTAAACTCTTGTGTTAAAGGGGAAGTCTGGAAACGCTTTCTGTGGAGAGATGTCAAAACAGGCCTTTCCAGGAGTATTCCCGCATAGAACGAAATAGCAGTAAAACTCTGCCTAAAACACAGAAGCAACATATCCTTCAATCTGCTCTGCTGTGCATTTGTTATGCTAAGTGAGTTAAATCTCCCTTTATATTCAGGAGTTAGAAACAGGTTTCTGGCAAGAGCTGCGTTTGGACATTTCTGAGTGAATGGGAGTCTATGCTGTAAGGAAAACTCTCTGCTACTAAAACCAAAACAAATCTACCTAACAGAACGGTTGTCAATGTGTGCATTCAACTTACACAGATAAATTCGTGTGTTGAAGGGAAAGTCTGGAAAGGCTTTCAGTGGAGAGATCTCAAAACAGGACTTTCCAGCAGTATTCCCGCATATAAAGAAATAGCAGTAAAACTCTGCTTAAAACACAGAAGCAACGTATCCTTCAATCTTCTCTCCTGTGCGATTGTTCAGCGAAGTGAGTTAAATCTCCCTTTAGATTCAGGAGTTAGAAACACGTTCCTGGCAAGAGCTGCATTTGGACATTCCTGAGTGAATGGGAGTATATGCTGTAAGGAGAACTCTCTGCTTCTAAAACCTAAACGGAACTACCTAACAGAAGGTTGTCAATGTGTGCATTCAACTTACAGTGTTAAACTCTTCTGTTGAAGGGAAAAATCTGGAAATGCTTTCTGTGCAGAGATCTCAAAAGAGACCTTTCCAGCAGTATTCCCGCATAGAACGAAATAGCAGTAAAACTCTGCCTAAAACACAGAAGCAACGTATCATTCAATCTGCTCTGCTGTGCGTTTTTTCAGATAAGTGAGTTAAATCTCCTTTAGATTCTGGAGTTAGAAACACGTTTCTGGCAAGAGCTGCGTTTGGACATTCCTGAGTGAATGGGAGTATATGCTGTAAGGAAAACTCTGCTACTAAAACCAAAACAAATCTACCTAACAGAACGGTTGTCAATGTGTGCATTCAACCTACAGAGTTAAACTCGTGTGTTGAAAAGAATGTCTGGAAACGCTTTCTGTGGAGAGATCTCAAAACAGGCCTTTCCAGCAGTATTCCCTCATATAACGAAATAGCAGTAAAATTCTGCCTAAAACACAGAAGCAACGTATCCTTCAATCTGTTCTGCTGTGCGTTTGTTCAGCTAAGTGAGTTAAATCTCCCTTTATATTCAGGAGTTAGAAACACGTTTCTGGCAAGAACTGTGTTTGGACATTCCTGAGTGAATGGGAGTATATGCTGTAAGGAGAACTCTCTGCTTCTAAAACCAAAACAGAGCTACCTAACAGAACGGTTGTCAATGTGTGCATTCAACTTACAGATTAAAACTCGTGTTTCGAAAAGGAAGTCTGGAAACGCTTTCTGTGGAGAGATGTCAAAACAGGCCTTTTCAGCAGTATTCCCGCATATAACGAAATAGCAGTCAAACTCTGCCTAAAACACAGAAGCAACGGATTCTTCAATCTACTATTTTGTGCGTTTGTTCAGCTAAGTGAGTTAAATCTCCCTTTAGATTCAGGAGTTAGAAACACGTTTCTGGCAAGAGCTGCGTTTGGACATTCCTGAGTGAATGGGAGTATATGCTGTTAGGAGAACTTTCTGCTTCTGAAACCAAAACGGAGCTACCTTACAGAACGGTTGTCAATGTGTGCATTCAACTTTCAGATTTAAACTCGTGTTTTAAAAGGAAGTCTGGAAACGCTTTCTGTGGAGAGATCTCAAAACAGGCCTTTCCAGGAGTATTCCCGCATAGAGCGAAATAGCAGTAAAACTCTGCCTAAAACACAGAAGCAACATATCCTTCAATCTGCTCTGCTGTGCATTTGTTATGCTAAGTGAGTTAAATCTCCCTTTAGATTCAGGAGTTAGAAACAGGTTTCTGGCAAGAGCTGCGTTTGGACATTTCTGAGTGAATGGGAGTCTATGCTGTAAGGAAAACTCTCTGCTTCTAAAACCAAAACAAATCTACCTAACTGAACGGTTGTCAATGTGTGCATTTAACTTACACAGATAAACTCGTGTGTAGAAGGGGACGTCTGGAAACCCTTTCTGTGGAGAGATCTCAAAACAGGCCTTTCCAGCAGTATTCCCACACATAACGAAATAGCAGTCAAGCTCTGCTTTAAACAGAAAAGCAAGGTATCCTTCAATCTGCTCTGCTGTGCATTTGTTATGCTAAGTGAGATAAATCTCCCTTTAGATTCAGGAGTTACAAACACGTTCCTGGCAAGAGCTGCGTTTGGACATTCCTGAGTGAATTGGAGTATATGCTGTAAGGAGAACACTCTGCTTCTAAAACCAAAACAGAGCTACCTAACAGAATGGTTGTCAATGCCTGCATTCAACTTACAGAGTTAAACTCTTCTGTTGAAGGGAAAATCTTCAAACGCTTTCTGTGCAGAGATCTCAAAAGAGGCCTTTCCAGCTGTACTCCCGCATATAACGAAATAGCAGTAAAACTCTGCCTAAAACACAGAAAAAAAACGTATCATTCAATGTGCTCTGCTGTGCGTTTGTTCAGCTAAGTGAGTTAAATCTCCCTTTAGATTCAGGAGTTAGAAACACTTTTCTAGCAAGAGCTGCGTTTGCACATTCCTGAGTGAATGGAAGTATATACTGTTAGAAGAACTCTCTACGAAAAGGGAGCTACCTAACAAAACGGTTGTCAATGTGTGCGTTCAATGTAAGAAGTTAAACTCTTGTGTTAAAGGGGAAGTCTGGAAACGCTTTCTGTGGAGAGATCTCAAAACAGGCCTTTCCAGCAGTATTCCCGCATATAACGAAATCGCAGTAAAACTCTGCCTAAAACACAGAAGAAACGTATCCTTCCATCTGCTCTGCTGTGCATTTGTTCAGCTAAGTGAGATAAATCTCCCTTTAGATTCAGGAGTTACAAACACGTTCCTGGCAAGAGCTGCGTTTGGACATTCCTGAGTGAATGGGAGTATATGCTGTAAGGAGAATTCTCTGCTTCTAAAAACAAAACGGAGCTCCCTAACAGAATGGTTGTCAATGTGTGCATTCATCTTACAGATTAAACGCGTGCGTTGAAGGGGAAGTCTGGAAACGCTTTCTGTGGAGAGATCTTAGATCAGGCCCTTCCAGAAGTATACCGCAAAAACGAAATACCAGTAAAAACCTGCCTAAAACACAGAAGCAACGTATCCTTCAATCTGCTCTGCTGTGCGTTTCTTCAGCTAAGTGAGTTAAATCTCCCTTTAGACTCAGGAGTTAGAAACACGTTTCTGGCAAGAGGTGCGTTTTGACATTCCTGAGTAAATGGGAGCATATGCTGTAAGAAAAACCCTCTGCTACTAAAACCAAAACAGATCTACCTAACAGAGAAATTGTCAATGTGTGCATTCAACTTTCAGATTTAAACTCGTGTTTTAAAAGGAAGTCTGGAAACGCTTTCTGTGGAGAGATCTCAAAACAGGCCTTTCCAGGAGTATTCCCGCATAGAACGAAATAGCGGTAAAACTCTGCCTAAAACACAGAAGCAACATATCCTTCAATCTGCTCTGCTGTGCATTTGTTATGCTAAGTGAGTTAAATCTCCCTTTATATTCAGGAGTTAGAAACAGGTTTCTGGCAAGAGCTGCGTTTGGACATTTCTGAGTGAATGGGAGTCTATGCTGTAAGGAAAACTCTCTGCTACTAAAACCAAAACAAATCTACCTAACAGAACGGTTGTCAATGTGTGCATTCAACTTACAAAGATAAATTCGTGTGTTGAAGGGAAAGTCTGGAACGGCTTTCAGTGGAGAGATCTCAAAACAGGACTATCCAGCAGTATTCCCACATATAAAGAAATAGCAGTAAAACTCTGCTTAAAACACAGAAGCAACGTATCCTTCAATCTTCTCTCCTGTGCGATTGTTCAGCGAAGTGAGTTAAATCTCCCTTTAGATTCAGGAGTTAGAAACACGTTCCTGTCAAGAGCTGCATTTGGACATTCCGGAGTGAATGGGAGTATATGCTGTAAGGAGTACTCTCTGCTTCTAAAACCTAAACGGGACTACCTAACAGAAGGTTTGTCAATGTGTGCATTCAACTTACAGTGTTAAACTCTTCTGTTGAAGGGAAAAATCTGGAAACGCTTTCTGTGCAGAGATCTCAAAAGAGACCTTTCCAGCAGTATTCCCGCATAGAACGAAATAGCAGTAAAACTCTGCCTAAAACACAGAAGCAACGTATCATTCAATCTGCTCTGCTGTGCGTTTTTTCAGATAAGTGAGTTAAATCTTCCTTTAGATTCTGGAGTTAGAAACACGTTTCTGGCAAGAGCTGCGTTTTGACATTCCTGAGGGAATGGGAGTATATGCTGTAAGAACTTGCTGCTTCTAAAACCAAAACGGAGCTACCTAACAGAAAGGTTGTCAATGTGTGCATTCAACCTACAGAGTTAAACTCGTGTGTTGAAAAGAATGTCTGGAAACGCTTCCTGTGGACAGATCTCAAAACAGGCCTTTCCTGCAGTCTGCCCACATATAACGAAATAGCAGTAAAATTCTGCCTAAAACACAGAAGCAACGTATCCTTCACTCTGCTCTGCTGTGCGTTTGTTCAGCATAGTGAGTTAAATTTCTCTTTAGATTTAGGAGTTAGAAACACGTTTCTGGCAAGTGCTGCGTTTAGATATTCCAGAGTGAATGGGAGTATATGCTGTAAGGAGAACTTTCTGCTTCTGAAACCAAAACGGAGCTACCTTACAGAACGGTTGTCAATGTGTGCATTCAACTTTCAGATTTAAACTCGTGTTTTAAAAGGAAGTCTGGAAACGCTTTCTGTGGAGAGATCTCAAAACAGGCCTTTCCAGGAGTATTCCCGCATAGAGCGAAATAGCAGTAAAACTCTGCCTAAAACACAGAAGCAACATATCCTTCAATCTGCTCTGCTGTGCATTTGTTATGCTAAGTGAGTTAAATCTCCCTTTAGATTCAGGAGTTAGAAACAGGTTTCTGGCAAGAGCTGCGTTTGGACATTTCTGAGTGAATGGGAGTCTATGCTGTAAGGAAAACTCTCTGCTACTAAAACCAAAACAAATCTACCTAACAGAACGGTTGTCAATGTGTGCATTTAACTTACACAGATAAACTCGTGTGTAGAAGGGGACGTCTGGAAACCCTTTCTGTGGAGAGATCTCAAAACAGGCCTTTCCAGCAGTATTCCCACACATAACGAAATAGCAGTCAAGCTCTGCTTTAAACAGAAAAGCAAGGTATCCTTCAATCTGCTCTGCTGTGCATTTGTTATGCTAAGTGAGATAAATCTCCCTTTAGATTCAGGAGTTAGAAACACGTTCTGGCAAGAGCTGCGTTTGGACATTCCTGAGTGAATTGGAGTATATGCTGTAAGGAGAACACTCTGCTTCTAAAACCAAAACAGAGCTACCTAACAGAATGGTTGTCAATGCCTGCATTCAACTTACAGAGTTAAACTCTTCTGTTGAAGGAAAATCTTCAAACGCTTTCTGTGCAGAGATCTCAAAAGAGGCCTTTCCAGCTGTACTCCCGCATATAACGAAATAGCAGTAAAACTCTGCCTAAAACACAGAAAAAAACGTATCATTCAATGTGCTCTGCTGTGCGTTTGTTCAGCTAAGTGAGTTAAATCTCCCTTTAGATTCAGGAGTTAGAAACACGTTTCTGGCAAGAGCTGCGTTTGGACATTCCTGAGTGAATGGAAGTATATACTGTTAGAAGAACTCTCTACGAAAAGGGAGCTACCTAACAGAACGGTTGTCAATGTGTGCATTCAACGTAAGAAGTTAAACTCTTGTGTTAAAGGGGAAGTCTGGAAACGCTTTCTGTGGAGAGATCTCAAAACAGGCCTTTCCAGCAGTATTCCCGCATATAACGAAATCGCAATAAAACTCTGCCTAAAACAAAGAAGGAACGTATCCTTCCATCTGCTCA
>CM038395.1:90440796-90585761 GCA_021498475.1 Saguinus midas | reverse complement strand
GTTATATGTGGGAATACTGCTGGAAAGGCCTGTTTTGAGATCTCTGCACAGAAAGCGTTTCCAGACTTCCCTTCAACACACGAGTTTATCTGTGTAAGTTGAATGCACACATTGAAGACCGTTCTGTTAGGTAGCTCTGTTTTGGTTTTAGAAGCAGAGAGTTCTCCTTACAGCATATACTCCCATTCACTGAGAAATGTCCAAACGCAGCTCTTGCCAGAACGTGTTTCTAACTCCAGATTCTAACGGAGATTTCACTCACTTAGCTGAACAACGCACAGCAGAGCAGATTGAAGGATATGTTGCTTCTGTGTTTTAGGCAGAGTTTTACTGCTATTTCGTTATATGGGAATACTGCTGAAAGGCCTGTTTTGAGATCTCTGCACAGAAAGCGTTTCCAGACTTCCTTCAACACACGAGTTTATCTGTAAGTTGAATGCACCCATTGAAGACCGTTCTGTTAGGTAGCTCCGTTTTGTTTTAGAAGCAGAGAGTTCTCCTTACAGCATATACTCCCATTCACTGAGAAATGTCCAAACGCAGCTCTTGCCAGAAATGTGTTTCTAACTCCTGAATCTAAAGGGAGATTTAACTCACTTAGCTGAAAAAATGCACAGCAGAGCAGATTGAAGGATACGTTTTCTGTGTTTTAGGCAGAGTTTTACTTCTATTTTGTTATATGCAGGAATACAGCTGCAAAGGCCTGTTTTGAGATCTCTCCACAGAAAGCGTTTCCAGACATTCTTTTCAACACAAGAGTTTAACTCTGTACATTGAATGCACACATTGACAACCGTTCTGTTAGGTAGCTCCGTTTTGGTTTTAGAAGCAGCAAGTTCTTATAGCCTATACTCCCATTCACTCAGAATGTCCAAACGCAGCTCTTGCCAGAAACGTGTTTCTAACTCCTGAATCTAAAGGAGATTTAACTCACTAAGCTGAACAAACGCACAGCAGAGCAGATTGAAGGATATGTTGCTTCTGTGTTTTAGGCAGAGTTTTACTGCTATTTCGTTATATGCGGGAATACTGCTGGAAAGGCCTGTTTTGAGATCTCTCCACAGAAAGCGTTTCCAGATTTTCCCTTCAACAGAAGAGTTTAACTCTGTAAGTTGAATGCACACATTGACAACCGTTCTGTTAGGTAGCTCCGTTTTGGTTTTAGAAGCAGAGAGTTCTCCTTACAGCATATACTCCCATTCACTCAGGAATGTCCAAATGCAGCTCTTGCCAGAAACGTGTTTCTAACTCCTGAATCTAAAGGGAGATTTAACTCACTTAGCTGAACAAACGCACAGCAGAGCAGATTGAAGGATACGTTGCTTCTGTGTTTTAGGCAGAGTTTTACTGCTATTTCTTTATATGCGGGAATACTGCTGGAAAGGCCTGTTTTGAGATCTCTCCACAGAAAGCGTTTCCAGACTTCCCTTCAACACACGAGTTTATCTGTGTAAGTTGAATGCACACATTGACAACCGTTCTGTTAGGTAGATTTGTTTTGGTTTTAGTAGCAGAGAGTTTTCCTTACAGCATAGACTCCCATTCACTCAGAAATGTCCAAACGCAGCTCTTGCCAGAAACCTGTTTCTAACTCCTGAATCTAAAGGGAGATTTAACTCACTTAGCATAACAAATGCACAGCAGAGCAGATTGAAGGATATGTTGCTTCTGTGTTTTAGGCAGAGTTTTACTGCTATTTCGTTATATGTGGGAATACTGCTGGAAAGGCCTGTTTTGAGATCTCTCCACAGAAAGCGTTTCCAGACTTCCTTCAAAACACGAGTTTAAATCTGTAAGTTGAATGCACACATTGACAACCGTTCTGTAAGGTAGCTCGTTTTGGTTTTAGAAGCAGAAAGTTCTCCTTACAGCATATACTCCCATTCACTCAGGAATGTCCAAACGCAGCTCTTGCCAGAAACGTGTTTCTAACTCCTGAATCTAAAGAGAGATTTAACTCACTTAGCTGAACAAACGCACAGCAGAGCAGACTGAAGGATACGTTGCTTCTGTGTTTTAGGCAGAGTTTTACTGCTATTTCGTTATATGCGGAATACTGCTGGAAAGGCCTGTTTTGAGATCTCCACAGAAAGCGTTTCCAGATTTTCCTTCAACACGAGTTTAACTCTGTAAGTTGAATGCACACATTGACAACCGTTCTGTTAGGTAGCTCTGTTTTGGTTTTAGAAGCAGAGAGTTCTCCTTACAGCATATATTCCCATTCACTCAGGAATGTCCAAACGCAGCTCTTCCAGAAACGTGTTTCTAACTCCTAAATCTAAAGGGAGATTTAAGTTACTAAGCTGAACAAACGCACAGCAGAGCAGATTGAAGGATATGTTGCTTCTTTGTTTTAGGCAGAGTTTTACTGCTATTTCGTTATAAGCGGGCAAACTGCTGGAAAGCCCTGTTTTGAGATCTCTCCACAGAAAGCATTTCCAGACTTCCCTTCAACACAAGAGTTTAACTCTGTAAGTTGAATGCACACATTGACAACCGTTCTGTTAGGTAGCTCGTTTTGGTTTTAGAAGCAGAGAGTTCTCCTTACAGCATATACTCCATTCACTCAGGAATGTCCAAACGCAGCTCTTGCCAGAAACGTGTTTCTAACTCCTGAATCTAAAGGGAGATTTAACTCACTTAGCTGAACAAACGCACAGCAGAGCAGATTGAAGGATACGTTGCTTCTGTGTTTTAGGCAGAGTTTTACTGCTATTTCGTTATATGCGGAATAGTGCTGGAAAGGCCTGTTTTGAGATCTCTCCACAGAAAGCGTTTCCAGACTTCCCTTCAACACAGAGTTTAACTCTGTAAGTTGAATGCACACATTGACAACCGTTCTGTTAGGTAGCTCGTTTTGGTTTTAGAAGCAGAGAGTTCTTTTTACAGCATATACTCCCATTCACTCAGGAATGTCCAAACGCAGCTCTTGCCAGAAACGTGTTTCTAACTCCAGATTCTAACGGGAGATTTCACTCACTTAGCTGAACAAACGCACAGCAGAGCAGATTGAAGGATACGTTGCTTCTGTGTTTTAGGCAGAGTTTTACTGCTATTTCGTTATATGCGGGAATACTGCTGGAAAGGCCTGTTTTGAGATCTCTCCACAGAAAGCGTTTCCAGACTTCCTTTTCAAAACACGAGTTTAACTCTGTAAGTTGAATGCACACATTGACAACCGTTCTGTTAGGTAGATTTGTTTTGATTTTAGAAGCAGAGAGTTCTCTTACAGCATATACTCCCATTCACTCAGGAATGTCCAAACGCAGCTCTTGCCAGAAACGTGTTTCTAACTCCTGAATCTAAAGGGAGATTTAACTCACTTAGCTGAACAAATGCACAGCAGAGCAGATTGAAGGATACGTTGCTTCTGTGTTTTAGGCAGAGTTTTACTGCTATTTCGTTATATGTGGGAATACTGCTGAAAGGCCTGTTTTGAGACCTCTCCACAGAAAGCATTTCCAGACTTCCCCTTATATACAAGTGTTTAACTCTGTAAGTTGTATGCACACATTGACAACCGTTCTGTTAGGTAGCTCCGTTTTGGTAGAGAGTTCTTCTAACAGTATATACTGCAATTCACTCAGGAATGTCCAAACGCAGCTCTTGCTAGAAACGTGTTTCTAACTCCTGAATCTAAAGGGAGATTTAACTCACTTAGCTGAACAAACGCACAGCAGAGCAGATTGAAGGATATGTTGCTTCTGTGTTTTAGGCAGAGTTTTACTGCTATTTTGTTATATGCGGGAATACTGCTGGAAAGGCCTGTTTTGAGATCTCTCCACAGAAAGCGTTTCCAGACTTCCTTCAACACACGAGTTTAACTCTGTAAGTTGAATGCACACATTGACAACCGTTCTGTTAGGTAGCTCCATTTTGGTTTTAGAAGCAGAGAGTTCTTCTAACAGTATATACTCCAATTCACTCAGAAATGTCCAAACGCAGCTCTTGCCAGAAACGTGTTTCTAACTCCTGAATCTAAAGGGAGATTTAACTCACTTAGCTGAAAAAACGCACCCCAGAGCAGATTGAATGATACGTTGCTTCTGTGTTTTTGGCAGAGTTTTACTGCTATTTCGTTATATGTGGGAATACTGCTGAACGGCCTCTTTTGAGATCTCTCCAAAGAAAGCGTTTCCAGATTTTCCCTTCAACAGAAGAGTTTAACTCTGTAAGTGGAATGCACAAATTGACAACCGTTCTGTTAGGTAGCTCCGTTTAGGTTTTTGAAACAGAGAGTTCTCCTTACAGCATATCCTCCCATTCACTCAGGAATGTCCAGATGCAGCTCTTGCCAGAAACATGTTTCTATCTCCTGAATCTAAAGGGAGATTTTACTCACTTAGCTGAAAAAACGCACCGGAGAGCCAATTGAAGGATACGTTGCTTCTGTGTTTTAGGCAGAGTTTTACTGCTATTTCTTTATATGCGGCAATACTGCTGGAGAGGCCTGTTTTGATATCTCTCCACAGAAAGCGTTTCCAGACTTCCCCTTTTATACAAGAGTTTAACTCTGTACATTGAATGCACACATTGACAACCGTTCTGTTAGGTAGCTTCGTTAAGGTTTTAGAAGTAGAGAGTTCTCCTTACAGCATATACTCCCATGCACTCAGGAATGTCCAAACGCAGCTCTTGCCAGAAATCTGTTTCTACCTCCTGAATTTAAAGGGAGATTTAACTCACTTAGCATAAGAAATGCATGGCAGAGAAGATTGAAGGATACGTTGCTTCTGTGTTTAAGACAGAGTTTTACTTCTATTTCGTTATATGTGGGAATACTGCTGGAAAGGGCTGTTTTGAGATCTCTCCACAGAAAGCGTTTCCAGACTTCCCCTTCAACAGACCAGTTTAACACTGTAAGCTTAATGCACACATTGACAACAATTCTGTTAGGTTGCTCCGTTTTGGATTTAGAAGCAAAGATTTCTTCTAACAGCATATTCTCCAATTCACTCAGGAATGTCCAAACCCTCCCCTTGCCAGAAACGTGTTTCTAACTCCTGAATCTAAAGGGAGATTTAACTCACTTAGCTGAAAAAATGCACAGCAGAGCACATTGAAGGATACATTTCTTCTGTGCTTTAGGCAGAGTTTTACTGCTATTTTGTTATATGCAGGAATACTGCTGAAAAGGGCTCTTTTGAGATCTCTCCACAGAAAGCGTTTACAGACTTCCCCTTGAACACACGAGTTGAACTCTGTGAGTTGAATGCACACATTGACAACCGTTCTGTTAGGTAGCACCGTTTTGGTTTTAGAAGCAGACAGTTCTTCTTACAGCATGTACTTCTATTAACTCAGGTATGTCCAAACGCCGATCTTGCCAGAAATGTGTTTCTAACTCGTGAATCTAAAGGGAGATTTAACTCACTTACCTGAACAAATGCACAGCAGAGCAGATTGAAGGATACGTTGCTTCTGTGTTTTAGGCAGAGTTTTACTGCTATTTCGTTTTATGCGGAAATACTGCTGGAAAGGCCTGTTTTGAGATCTCTCCACAGAAAGCGTTTCCAGACTTCCCCCTCAACACAAGAGTTTAAGTTTTTAAGTTGAATGCACACTTTGACAACCGTTCTGTTAGGTAGCTCCGTTTTGGTTTTAGAAGCAGACAGTTCTTCTTACAGCATATATTCCCATTCACTGAGAAATGTCCAAACGCAGCTCTTGCCAGAAAAGTGTTTCTAACTCCTGAATCTAAAGGGAGATTTAACTAACTTAGCAGAACAAACGCACAGCTGAGCAGATTGAAGGATACGTTGCTTCTGTGTTTAAGGCAGAGTTTTACTGGTATTTCCTTATATGCGGAAATACTGCTGGAAAGGCCTGTTTTGAGATCTCTCCACAGAAAGCGTTTCCAGATTTTCCTTCAACACAAGAGTTTAACTCTGTAAGTTGAATGCACACATTGACAACCGTTCTGTTAGGTAGCTCGTTTTGGTTTTAGAAGCAGAGAGTTCTCCTTACAGCATATACTCCCATTCACTGAGAATGTCCAAACGCAGCTCTTGCCAGAAATCTGTTTCTACCTCCTGAATTTAAAGGGAGATTTAACTCACTTAGCTGAACAAACGCACAGCAGAGCAGATTGAAGGATACGTTTCTTCTGTGTTTTAGGCAGAGTTTTACTTCTATTTCGTTATATGTGGGAATAGTGCTGGAAATGCCTGTTTTGAGATCTCTCACAGAAAGCGTTTCCAGACTTCCCTTCAACACACCAGTTTAACACTTTAAGTTGAATGCACACATTGACAACCATTCTGTTAGGTTGCTCCGTTTTGGTTTTAGAAGCAGAGATTTCTTCTAACAGCATTCCCATTCACTGAGAATGTCCAAACGCAGCTCTTGCCAGAAACGTGTTTCTAACTCCTGAATCTAAAGGGAGATTTAACTCACTTAGCTGAACAAACGCACAGCAGAGCAGATTGAAGGATACGTTTCTTCTGTGTTTTAGGCAGAGTTTTACTGCTATTTTGTTATATGCGGAATAGTGCTGGAAATGCCTGTTTTGAGATCTCTCCACAGAAAGCGTTTCCAGACTTCCCCTTCAACACACGAGTTTAACTCTGTAAGTTGAATGCACACATTGACAACCGTTCTGTTAGGTAGCTCCGTTTTGGTTTTACAATCAGACAGTTCTCCTTACAGCATATACTCCCATTCACTCAGGAATGTCCAAACGCAGCTCTTCCAGAAACGTGTTTCTAACTCCTGAATCTAAAGGGAGATTTAACTCACTTAGCTGAACAAACGCACAGCAGAGCAGATTGAAGGATACGTTTCTTCTGTGTTTTAGGCAGAGTTTTACTGCTATTTCGTTATATGCGGGAATACTGCTGGAGAGGCCTGTTTTGATATCTCTCCACAGAAAGCGTTTCCAGACTTCCCCTTTTATACAAGAGTTTAACTCTGTACGTTGAATGCACACATTGACAACCGTTCTGTTAGGTAGCTTCGTTAAGGTTTTAGAAGCAGAGAGTTCTCCTTACAGCATATACTCCCATGCACTCAGGAATGTCCAAACGCAGCTCTTGCCAGAAATCTGTTTCTACCTCCTGAATCTAAAGGGAGATTTAACTCACTTAGCATAATAAATGCACGGCAGAGAAGATTGAAGGATACGTTGCTTCTGTGTTTAAGGCAGAGTTTTACTTCTATTTCGTTATATGTGGGAATACTGCTGGAAAGGGCTGTTTTGAGATCTCTCCACAGAAAGCGTTTCCAGACTTCCCCTTCTACAGACCAGTTTAACACTTTAAGTTTAATGCACACATTGACAACAATTCTGTTAGGTTGCTCCGTTTTGGTTTTAGAAGCAGAGATTTCTTCTAACAGCATATTCTCCAATTCACTCAGGAATGTCCAAACCCTCCCCTTGCCAGAAACGTGTTTCTAACTCCTGAATCTAAAGGGAGATTTAACTCACTTAGCTGAACAAATGCACAGCAGAGCACATTGAAGGATACGTTGCTTCTGTGTTTTAGGCAGAGTTTTACTGCTATTTTGTTATATGCGGGAATACTGCTGGAAAGGCCTCTTTTGAGATCTCTCCACAGAAAGCGTTTCCAGACTTCCCTTCAACACACGAGTTTAACTCTGTAAGTTGAATGCACACATTGACAACCGTTCTGTTAGGTAGCTCCGTTTTGGTTTTAGAAGCAGACAGTTCTTCTTACAGCATATACTCCCATTCACTCAGAAATGTCCAAATGCAGCTCTTGCCAGAAATGTGTTTCTAACTCGTGAATCTAAAGGGAGATTTAACTCACTTAGCTGAACAAATGCACAGCAGAGCACATTGAAGGATACGTTGCTTCTGTGTTTTAGGCAGAGTTTTACTGCTATTTCATTATATGCGGAATACTGCTGGAAAGGCCTGTTTTGAGATCTCTTCACAGAAAGCGTTTCCAGACTTCCTCTTTTATACAAGAGTTTAACTCTGTAAGTTGAATGCACACATTGACAACCGTTCTGTTAGGTAGCTCCGTTTTGGTTTTAGAAGCAGAGTGTTCTTCTAACAGTATATACTCCCATTCACTCAGAAATGTCCAAACGCAGCTCTTGCCAGAAACGTGTTTCTAACTCCTGAATCTAAAGGGAGATTTAACTAACTTAGCAGAACAAACGCACAGCTGAGCAGATTGAAGGATACATTGCTTCTGTGTTTAAGGCAGAGTTTTACTGCTATTTCGTTATATGTGGGAATACTGCTGGAAAGGCCTGTTTTGAGATCTCTCCACAGAAAGCGTTTCCAGACTTCCCCTTCAACACACGAGTTTAACTCTTTAAGTTGAATGCACACATTGACAACCGTTCTGTTAGGTTGCTCCGTTTTGGTTTTAGAAGCAGAGATTTCTTCTAACAGCATATACTCCAATTCACTCAGGAATGTCCAAACGCAGCTCTTGCCAGAAACGTGTTTCTAACTCCTGAATCTAAAGGGAGATTTAACTCACTTAGCTGAACAAATGCACAGCAGAGCAGATTGAAGGATACGTTGCTTCTGTGTTTTAGGCAGAGTTTTACTGCTATTTCATTATATGCGAGAATACTGCTGGAAAAGACCTGTTTTGAGATCTCTTCAAAAAAGCGTTTCTAGACTTCTCATTTAACACAAGAGTTTAACTCTGTAAGTTGAATGCACACATTGACAAAAAGTTCTGTTAGGTAGCTCCGTTTTGGTAGAGAGTTCTTCTAACAGTATATACTCCAATTCACTCAGAAATGTGCAAACGCAGCTCTTGCCAGAAACGTGTTTCTAACTCCGAAATCTAAAGGGAGATTTAACTCACTAAGCTGAACAAACGCACAGCAGAGCAGATTGAAGGATACTTTGCTTCTGTGTTTAAGGCAGTGTTTTGCTGGTATTTCCTTATATGCTGGAATACTGTTGGAAAGGCCTGTTTTGAGATCTCTCCACAGAAAGTGTTTCCAGATTTTCCCTTCAACACACGAGTTTTACTCTGAAAGTTGAATGCACACATTGACAACCGTTCTGTTAGGTAGCTCCGTTTTGGTTTTAGAAGCAGAGAGTTCTTTTTACAGCATATACTCCCATTCACTCAGGAATGTCCAAACGCAGCTCTTGCCAGAAACGTGTTTCAAACTCCTGAATCTAAAGGGAGATTTAACTCACTTAGCTGAACAAATACACATCAGAGCAGATTTAAGGATACGTTGCTTCTGTGTTTTAGGCAGAGTTTTACTGCTATTTCATTATATGCGAGAATACTGCTGGAATGGCCTGTTTTGAGACCTCTCAACAGAAAGGGTTTCCAGACTTCCCCTTTAACACAAGATTTTAACTCTGTACGTTGAATGCACACATTGACAACCGTTCTGTTAGGTAGCTCCGTTTTGGTTTTAGAAGCAGAGAGTTCTCCTTACAGCATATACTCCCATTCAGTCAGGAATGTCCATAGGCAGCTCTTGCCAGGAATGTGTTTCTAACTCCTGTTGTTGTGCGTTAGAAACAAACGCACAACAGAGCAGATTGAAGGATACGTTGCTTCTTTGTTTTAGGCAGAGTTTTATTGCTATTTCGTTATATGCGGGAATACTGCTGGAAGGGCCTGTTTTGAGATCTCTCCACAGAAACCGTTTCCAGACATCCCCTTCAACACACTAGTTTAACATTTTAAGTTGAATGCACACATTGACAACCGTTCTTTTAGGTAGCTCCGTTTTGGTTTTAGAAGCAGAGAGTTCTCCTTACAGCATATACTCCCATGCACTCCAAGTGTCTATTTGCCTTGGCCACACATTCAGAACATCAGTGAATAATACAGAGATGTGGTATATTCAGGAATCTATATCATAAGGCCCCTCATTCAGAGACTCAGTGAATAATACGCAGCTGGGGAATAGTCAGGAATCTATTATATATTGCCACTTATTCAGAGCGTTAGTGAATAATGCACACCTGGGAGGTAGTCAGGAGTCTATTTCATATGTACACTCTTTCAGAGGCTTTTGGAATAATACACACTTTGGGGAGAGTCAGGAATCTCTTTCTTATGTCCACTCATTGAGACTCCCAAGAAATAGTGCACACGTGGGGAATGGTCAGGAGTCTATTTCATATGGAAACTCATACAGAACCTCAGTTTATGAGACACACCTGTGGAACAGTCAGGAGTCTATTTCAATTAAGCACACACTTAGAGGCTCCGTGAATTATACACGACTGCAGAAGAATCAGGAGTCAATTTCTTCTGGCCTCTAACTCAGAGCTTCATTGAATAATTCACTCCTGTTGAATCGTCAGGAGCCTAATTGATATAGCTACTCATTCAGAGCCTCACCAAATAATATGCACCTCGGGGATGTCTTTTTTATATTACCACTGATTCAAAGCCTTAGTAAATAATACATACCATACCTTGGGATTACTCAGCAATCTATTTCATATGGACACTCATTCCTCACCTCAGTGAATAATGCACTCCAGGAAAATAGTCAGGATCCTATATCTTGTGGACATTCATTTAGACCTTCACTGAATAATGCACACATTTGGAATAGTGAGGATTCTGTTTCATATGGCCACTTATTCAGAGCCTCACTGAATGGTACACACCTGTGGAATACTCAGGAGACTATTTTATATAGCCACTCATTCAGAGCCTCAGTGAATCACGCATGCCTGAGGAGTACTGAGGATATTATTTCAAATGACCCTTTATTCAAAGCCTCTGTGAATAATACACACCTGGGGAATAGTCAAGGGTCTATTTCATATGGCCACTGATTAAGAGCCTCAGTAAATGACACACACTGGGGAATAATCAGGATTTTATTTTACACGACCAGTATTGAGAGCCAAACTGAATAATGCACACCTTGGGAATAGTGAGGAGTCTGATAGGAACACTCTTTCCGTGCCTCAGTGAATAATACACACCAGGAGAATATTGAGGGGTCTTTTTAATATTGCCCCTCATTCACAGCCTCTCGAAGTAGTGCACGTTTGGGGAATTATCAGGAGTTTGCTTAGAATGACCACTCATTCAGAGACTCAGAGAAAAGTACACACCTAGAGAATAGTGAGGATTCTATTTCCAACGGCCACACATTCAGAGCCTCAGTGAATAATGCACACAGAGGAATAGTCAGGAGTCTACTTCATATGACCACTCTTTCAGAGTCTCACTGAATAACTCACTCCTGTGGAGTCCTGAGAGGTCTATTTCATAGGGCCACTAATTTTGAGCCTCAACGAATTATACACACCTGGGTAATAGCCAGGAGTTTATTTCTTCAGGCCAATCATTCAGAGGCTCAGTGAATTATACACACGTGGGAAACAGTCAGAAGTCTATTTCATATTGCTCCTCATTCAAAGCCTAAGTGAACAATGAATACTTGTTGAGTCCTCAGGAATGTATGTCATATGGCCACTCATTCAGCACCTCACTGAATAATGCACACGTGGGGAATAGTCAGGATTCTATTGAATATGGACTCCCATTATGAGACGCAATGAATAACCTATACCTGTAGAATAGTGAGAAGTCTATTTGATATTACCCCTCCTTCCGAGTCTCACTGAGTAATACACACCTGGGGAATTGTAAGGAGTCTATTTCATATGGCCTGCATTCAGAGCTTCATTGAATGATGCATACCTGGAGAAAAATTTGGAGTCTCTTTCATATGGTCATTCATTCAAAGCATCATTGAATAATGTACACAGGAGGAGTAGCCAGATATCTATTTCCTTTGGCCACACATTGAGAACTTCAGCGAATTATACACACCTGTGGAATAGACAGGAGTCTATTTCAAATGGCCCGTCATTCGGTGTCCGTGTGAATAAAACCCACCGGGAAAATAATCAGGAGTCTATTTTACATTGCCTCCCATGCATAGCCTAAGTGAATAATCCACACCTGGGGAATAGTCAGCAATCTATTTCATAGGGATACTTTTTCAGAACCTCCCTTAATAATGCACACACGGGGAATATTCAGAACTCTATTTCACATTGCCACTAATTCACACCCTTTGTGAATAATGAACACCTGGGGAGTACCCAGCAATCTATTTTATATTGCCACTCATTCAGCACCTCAGTGAATAATGCACACCTGGGGAATAGTCAGGATTCTATTTCTCATGGTCACTCACTTAGACCTACACTGAATAATGCACACGTCTGGAATAGGCAGGATTCTTTTTCATATGGCCACTCATTCAGAGCCTCACTGAATAGTACACACCTGTGGAATTCTCAGGAGTCTATTTCATATTTTTACTCATTCAGAGCCACAGTGAATAATGCATACCTGGAGAGTACTGAGGATTCTATTTCAAATGACCCTTCATTCATGGCCTCAGTGAATAATGCAAACATGGAAAATATTCAAGGCTCTATATAATATGGACACATTCAGAGCTTCAGTGAATGATACACAACTGGGGAATAATCAGTATCTTAATCCATATGACCTGTGATTCAGAGCCAAACTGAATCATGCACACCTTGGGAATAGAGAGGTTTGTCTTTCATATGGACACTTTTTTAGAGCCTCAGTAAATAATACACACCAGGGAAATATTGATGAGGTTATTTCATATTGCCACTCATTCAGAGCCCCCTGAATTGTGTAAGTTTGAGGAATTGTCAGAAGTTTATTTACCGTGTCCTCTCATTCAGAGCCTCATTGAATAGTGCATACCTCGAAAAATATTGGAGTCTCTTTTACATGGCCATTCATGCAGAGCATCGGTGAAGAATGCACACTTGTGTGGAGTAGCCATTTTTCTATTTTCGTTCGTGATGCATTCAGAACATTAGTGAATAATACACACCTGTGAAATAGTCAGGAGTCTATTTTATACGGCCCCTCATTCAGAGAACGTGTGAATAAAACAGACCTGGAGAATAGTCAGGATTGTATTTCACATTGAAACTCATTCAGAGCCTCAGTGAATAATGCACACCTGGAACAGACAGGAATGTATTTAATATGGACACTCTTTCAGAGCTTCCCTGAATAATACACACATGGGGTAGAGGCAGGAGTCTATTTCTTATGGTTACTCAGTGAGAGCCTCAGGGATTAGTGGACACCTGGGGAATTGTCAGGAATGTATTTCGTATGGCAACTCATACAGAACCTCCGTGAAAAACACACACCTGGTGAATAGCCAGGACTGTATTTCAGTTGGCCAAACATTCAGAAGCTCAGTGAATAATACACACCTAGGGAGTTGTCAGGAGACAATTTCATCTGACCTCTCATGCAGAGCTTCACTGAATAATGCACTCCTGTGGAGTAGTCAGCAGTCTAATTGATATAGCCATTTATTCAGCGCCTCTCTGAGTAATAAGCTTCTTGCAAATATTTAGGAATCTCTTTAATATGGCCATTGAGAGCCTCACTGAATGATACACACCTGTGGAATTGTCAAGAGTCTATTTCATATTGCCACTCACTTAGAGCCTCAGTGAATAATGCACACCTGGGGAGTACAGAGGATTCCATTGTAAATCATAGACACTTGGGGAATAGTCAATAGTCTATTTCAAATGGTCACTCATTCAGAGCCTCACTGAATGATACACACCTGGAGAATAGTCAGGATTCTATTTCATATGACCAGTCATTGAGAGCCAAGCTGAATAATGCACACCTTATGAATAGTCAGGTGTCTATTTCATAGGAACACTGTTTCAGAGCCTCAGTGAATAATGCACACCTGGGGAATAGTCCGGAGTCTCTTTAGCATAACCACTCATTATAAGCCTTAGGGCATAATGCACGTCTGAGGAGTACTGAGACTAATTCATATCACCCCCGATTGTGAGACTCCCTGAATAATGCACACATGGGGAACAGTCAGAAGTCTATTTTATATGGTCAATCAGTAGGACCCATATGAAATAATACACAACTGGGGAACGGTCGGGAGTCTATTTTATATGGCCACTTAGAGAATCAGTGAATAATGCATACTTGGGGAATACTCAAGAGTGTATTTCACATGATCAATAATTTAGAGCCACTGTGAATAATGGACACCAGAGTAATAGTCAGAAGCTTCTTTCATATGGCCACTAATTCAGTGCCTCACTGAATGATACAAACCTGGGGAATTGTCAGGATTCTATTCCATACTACCACACATTCAGAGCCTTATTGAATAATTCACACAAAGACAATTGTCAGGAGTCTTTTTCTTTTATTTTTTTAATTACATTTTAGGTTTTGGGATACATGTGCAGAACGTGCAAGATAGTTGCATAGGTACATATATGGCAGTGCGTTTTGCTGCCTTGCTCCCCTTCACTCACATTTGGCATTTCTCCCCAGGCAATACCTTCCCAGCTCTCCCCCGACTGTTTCTCCCCTATTCCCCCCAAAAGATGCCAGTGTGTAGTACCCCCTTTCCTGTGTCCATGTGTTCTCATTTTTCCTCACCTGCCTGTGAGTGAGAATATGTGTTTTTTATTTTCTGTTCTTGTGTCAGTTTGCTGAGAATGATGTTCTCCAGATTCATCCATGTCCTTACAAAGAACAAGAACTCATCATTTTTGATTGCTGCATAATATTCCATGGTGTATGTGTGCCACATTTTTCCAGTCCAGTCTATCATTGATGGGCATTTTTGTTGTTTTTAGGTCTTTGCTATTGTAAACAGTGCTGCAATGAACATTCATGTGCATGTGTCCTTATAGTAGAACAATTTATACTCCTTTGGATAAATACCCAGTAATGGGATTGCTGGGTCAAATGGAATTTCTGTTTCTAAGGCCTTAAGGAATCGCCACACTGTCTTTCACAATGGTTGAACTAGTTTACACTCTCACGAACAGTGTAAGAGTGTTCCTATTTCTCCACATTCTTTCCAGCATCTGTTGTCTCCAGATTTTTTAATGATCGCCATTCTAACTGGCGTGAGATGGGATCTCAATGTGGTTTTGATTTGCATCTCTCTAATGACCAGTGATGATGAGCATTTTTTCATGTGTTTGTTGGCCTCATGTATGTCTTCTTTTGTAAAGTGTCTGTTCATATTCTTTGCCCATTATTGAATGGCCTTGTTTGTTTTTTTTCTGTAAATCTGTTTGAGTTCTTTGTAAATTCTGGATATCATCCCTTTGTCAGATGGGTAAACTGCAAAGATTATTTCCATTCTACTGGTTGCCGATTAACTTTAGTGACTGTTTCTCTTATCCTGCAGAAGCTGTGGAGTTTGATTAGGTTCCATTTGTCCATTTTGGCTTTTGTTGCCAATGCTTTTGGTGTTTTGGTCATGAAGTCCTAGCCTACTCCTATGTCCTGAATGGTTTTGCCTAGATTTTCTTCTAGGGTTTTTATGGTGCCAGGTCTTATGTTTAAGTCTTTAATCCATCTGGAGTTGACACGGTCTTTGAGCTGAAGTCGAGGCGGTCGTTTTTAGCGCAGCCTCCCATAGCCGCGGATCCCTGCTTAAGCCTCCTGTGGAAGCCCGGGCCCGCTTCGTAGCTTTCTCCGTTTGTCTCATAATGATGTCCACCAACGAGAATGCACATACACCTGCTGCCCGTCTTAACAGATTCAAAAACAGGGGAAAAGACAGTACAGAGATGAGGCGTCACAGAATAGAAGTCAATGTGGAGCTGAGGAAAGCTAAGAAGGATGATCAGATGCTGAAGAGGAGAAATGTAAGCTCATTTCCTGATGATGCTACTTCTCCGCTGCAGGAAAACCGCAACAACCAGGGCACTGTAAATTGGTCTGTTGATGACATTGTCAAAGGCATAAATAGCAACAACGTGGAAAATCAGCTCCAAGCTACTCAAGCTGCCAGGAAACTACTTTCTAGAGAAAAACAGCCCCCCATAGACAACATAATCCGGGCTGGTTTGATTCCAAAATTTGTGTCCTTCTTGGGCAGAACTGATTGTAGTCCCATTCAGTTTGAATCTGCTTGGGCACTCACTAACATTGCTTCTGGGACATCAGAACAAACCAAGGCTGTGGTAGATGGAGGTGCCATCCCAGCATTCATTTCTCTGTTGGCATCTCCCCATGCTCACATCAGTGAACAAGGTGTATGGGCTCTAGGAAACATTGCAGGTGATGGCTCAGTGTTCCGAGACTTGGTTATTAAATACGGTGCAGTTGACCCACTCTTGGCTCTTCTTGCCGTTCCTGATATGTCATCTTTGGCATGTGGTTACTTACGTAATCTTACCTGGACACTTTCAAATCTTTGCCGCAACAAGAATCCTGCACCCCCGTTAGATGCTGTTGAGCAGATTCTTCCTACCTTAGTTCGGCTCCTGCATCATGATGATCCAGAAGTATTAGCAGATACCTGCTGGGCTATTTCCTACCTTACTGATGGTCCAAATGAACGAATTGACACGGTCGTGAAAACAGGAGTTGTGCCCCAACTTGTGAAGCTTCTAGGAGCTTCTGAATTGCCAATTGTGACTCCTGCACTATGAGCCATAGGGAATATTGTGACTGGTACAGATGAACAGACTCAGGTTGTGATCGATGCAGGAGCGCTTGCCATCTTTCCCAGCCTGCTCACCAACCCCAAAACTAACATTCAGAAGGAAGCTACATGGACAATGTCAAACATAACGGCTGGCCGTCAGGACCAAATACAGCAAGTTGTGAATCATGGATTAGTCCCATTCCTTGTCAGTGTTCTTTCTAAGGCAGATTTTAAGACACAAAAGGAAGCTGTATGGGCTGTGACCAACTATACCAGTGGTGGAACAGTTGAACAGATTGTGTACCTTGTTCATTGTGGTGTAATAGAACCATTGATGAACCTCTTAACTGCAAAAGATACCAAGATTATTCTGGTTATCCTGGATGCCATTTCAAATATCTTTCAGGCTGCTGAGAAACTAGGTGAAACTGAGAATCTTAGTATAATGATTGAAGGATGTGGAGGCTTAGACAAAATTGAAGCTCTACAAAACCATGAAAATGAGTCTTTGTATAAGGCTTCATTAAACTTAATTGAGAAGTATTTCTCTGTAGAGGAAGAGGAAGATCAAAATGTTGTGCCAGAAACTACCTCTGAAGGCTATACCTTCCAAGTTCAGGATGGGACTCCTGGGACCTTTAACTTTTAGATTATGTAGCTGAGGTATAAATTTGTTGTGTACTATGTTTGGTATTTTGTCTTCCTGTTTCTCTACGAAGAACTCTTTCTAAATGTGGTTTATTATTGTAGCACTTTTTACACTGAAACTATACTTGAACAGTTCCAACTGTACATACTGTATGAAGCTTGTCCTCTGGCTACATTTCTTATTTCTATGTGGAATTTCATATCTTGCAGCCTCCTGTAAATAAACATTATTAAAACCCCCCCAAAAAAATCCATCTGGAGTTAATTTTAGTGTAATGTGTCAGGAAGGGGTCCAGTTTCTGTTTTCTGCACATGGCTAGCCAGTTCTCCCAACACCATTTATTAAACAGAAAACCATTTCCCCATTGCTTGTTTTTGTCAGGTTTATCAAAGATTGTATGGCTCTACATATGTTGTGTTGCCTCCGATGCCTCTGTTCGGTTCCATTAGTCTATATCTCTATTTTGATACCAGTACCATGCTGTTTGGATTACTGTAGCCTTGTAGTATAGTTTGAAGTCTGGTAGTGTGATGCCTCCCGCTGTGTTCTTTTTGCTTAGAATTGACTTCGCTATGTGGGCTCTCTTTTGGTTCCATATGAAGTTCATGGTGGTTTTTCCAGTTCTGTGAAGAAATTCAATGGTAGTTTGATGGGGATAGCGTTGATTGTATAAATTACTTTGGGCAGTATAGTCATTTTCACAATATTGATTCTTCCTAACCACGAACATGGAATGTTTCTCCATCTGTTTGTGTCCTCTCTGATTTCTTTGAGCAGTGGTTTGTAGTTTTTCTTAAAGAGGTTCCTTACGTTTCTTGTAAGTTGTATTCCTAGGTATTTTATTCCTTTCTAGCAATTATGAATAGCAGTTTGTTCTTGATTTGGTTCTCTTTAAGTCTGTTATTGGTGTATAGGAATGCTTGTGATTTTTGCACATTAATTTTATATCCTGAGACTTTGCTTAAGTTGCTTATCACTTTCAGAAGTTTTTGGGCTGAGGTGATGGGGTCTTCTAGGTATACTATCATGTCATCTGCAAATAGAGACAATTTGGCTTCCAATTTTTCTATTTGAATACCATTTATTTCTTTTTCTTGCCTGATTTTAGTACTAGAAATTCCAGTACTATATTGAATAGGAGTGGTGAGAGAGGGCATTTTTGTCTATTGCCGGATTTCAAAGGGAATGCTTTCAGTTTTTGCCCATTAAGTATGATATTGGCTGTTGTCTTGTGGTAAATAGCTTTCATTACTTTGAGATACGTTCCATCAATACCGAGTTTATTGAAGGTTTTTAGCACAAAAGACTGTTGCATTTTGTCAAATGCCTTCTCGGTGTCAATTGGGATAATCATGTGGTTTTTGATTTTGGTTCTGTTTATGTGGTGAATTACGTTTATACACTTGCGTATGTTGAACCAACCTTGCATCCCCGGGATGAATCCTACTTGATCATGATGAATAAGCTTTTTGATGTGTTCTTGCAATCGGCTTGCCAGTATTTTATGGAAGATTTTTGCATGAACATAGGTTCATCATGGATATTGGCCTGAAGTTTTCTTTTCTTGTTGAGTCTCTGCCAGGTTTTGGTATCAGGATGATGTTGGTCTCATAAAATGATTTGGGTACTGTTCTCTTTTTTTTTTTTTTGGATTATTTGGAATAGTTTCAGAAAGATTAGTACCAGCTCCTCTTTGCGTGTCTGGTAAAATTCGGCTGTGAACCCATGTGGACCTGGGCTTTCTTTGTCTGGTACGCTCTTGATTGATGCCTCGACTTCAGACCTTGTTATTGGTCTATTCATAGTTTTGGCTTCCTCCTGGTTTAGGCTTGAGAGGACACAAGTGTCCAGGAATTTATTGATTTCTTCCAGGTTTACTAGTTTATGTGTATAGAGTTGTTTGTAATATTCTCTGATTATGATTTGAATTTCTGTGGAATCTGTGGTGATTTCCCCTTTATCATTTTCTATTGCATCTATTTGGTTGTTCTCTCTTTTCTTTTCTATCAGTCTGATTAGTGGTCTGTCCATTTTGTTGATCTTTTCAAAAACCAGCTTTTGGATTTATTGATTTTTTGAAGAGATTTTATGTCTCTATCTCCTTCAGTTCTGCTCTGATCTTAGTTATTTTTTGTCTTCTGCCAGGTTTTGAGTTTTTTTGATCTTGCTTCTCTAGCTCTTTCAATTTTGACCATAGGGTGTCAATTTTAGATCTCTTCACTCTTCTCATGTGGGCACTTCTTGCTATATATATTTTTCTGGAGACTGCTTTAAATGTGTCCCAGAGATTCTGGTATGTTGTGTCTTTCTTCTCATTGGTTTTGAAGAACTTCTTTATTTCTACCTTCACTTCATTGTTTATCCAATCAACATTCAAGAGCCAGTTGTTCAGTTTCCATGAAGCTGTGTGGTTCTGAGTTAGTTTGAATTCTGAGGTTTAACTTGATTGCACTATGGTCTGAGAGACTGTTTGTTAAAATTTCAGTTGTTTTGCATTTGCTGAGGCCTGCTTTACTTCCAATTACATGGTCAGTTTTGGAGTAGGTGTGATGTGGTGCTAAGAAGAACGTATATTCTGTGGATTTGGGATGGAGAGTTCTGTAAATGTCTATCAGGTTTGCTTGTTCCAGGTCTGAGTTCAAGCCCTGGATATCCTTGTTAATTTTCTGTCTGGTTCACATGCACACGAATGTTCATTGCCGCACTGTTTACAATAGCAAAGAACTGGAACCAACCCAAATGCCCAATGATGATTGACGGGACTGGGAAAATGTGGCACATATACACCATGGAATATTATGCAGCAATCAAAAATGATGAGTTTGTGTCCTTTGTAAGGACATGGATGAATCTGGAGAACATCATTCTCAGCAAACTGACACAAGAACAGAAAAAGAAATGCCGCATATACTCACTCATATGTGGGTGAGAAAAATGAGAACACATGGACAGAGAGAGGGGGTCTACTACACACTGGGGTCTATTGGGGGGAATGGAGGAGGGACAGCGCTGGGGGCTGGGGAGCGATAGCCTGGGGATGAATGCCAAGTGTGGGTGAAGGAGAGGAAGGCAGCAAAACACACTGCCATGTGTGTACCTATGCAACTATCTTGCACGTTCTGCACATGTACCCCAAAACCTATAATGCAATAAAAATTTTAAAAAAAATTATGTCTGGTTGATCTGTCTCATATTGACAGTGGAGTTTTATAGTCTTCCACTATTATTTTGTGGAGTCTAAGTCTTTATTAAGTCGTTAAGAACTTGCTTTATATATCTGGGTGCTCCTGTATTGGATCCATTTATATTTAGGATCTTTAGCTCTTCTTGTTGTATCGATCCTTTTACTACTATGTAATGACCTTCTTTGTCTCTTTTGATCTTTGTTGCTTTAAAGTCTATTTTATCGGAGATGAGAACTGGACCTTCTGCTTTTTTTTTGCTCTCCATTTGCTTGGTAAATCTTCCTACATCTCTTTATTTTGAGCCTTTGTGTATCCTTGCATGTGAGATGGGTTTTCTGGATACAGCACACTGATGGGTTTTGTTATTTTTTATCCAATTTGCCAGTCTGTGTCTTTTGATTTGTGCATTTAGCCAATTTACATTGAGGGTTAATATTGTTATGTGTGAATTTGATACTGTCGTTTTGATGCTTGCTTGCTGTTTTGCCTGTCAGTTGATGCAGATTCTTTATTTTGTTGATGCTCTTTAGCATTTGGTTTGTTTCTAGAATGGCTGGTACTCGTTGTTCCTTTCCATGTGTAGTGCCTCTTTCAGGAGCTCTTGTAAAGCAGGACTGGTGGTGACAAAATTTTTGAGTACTTGCTTCTTGGCAAAAAGATTTTATTCTTCCTTCATTTATGAAGCTCAGTTTGGCTGGATATAAAATTCTGGGTTGAGAGTTTTTTTGAAGAATGTTGAATATTGGCCCCCACTCTCCTCTGGCTTGTAGAGTTTCTGCTGAGAGATCTGCTGTGAGTCTGATGGGCTTCCCTTTGTGGGTAGCCCAACCTTTCTCTCTGGCTGCCCTTAGTATTTTCTCCTTCATTTCAATTCTGGTGAATCTGACGATTATTTGCCTTGGGGTTGCTCTTCTTGCAGAATATCTTTGTGGTGTTCTCTGTATTTCCTGGACTTGAGTATTGGCCTGCCTAGCTAGGTTGGGGAAATTTTCCTGGATAATATCCTGAAGAGTATTTTCCAGCTTGGATTCATTCTCTTCTTGACATTCTGGTACACCTATCAAACGCAGGTTATGTCTCTTCACATAGTTCCACATTTCTGCGAGATTTTGTTCATTCTTTTTTGCACTTTTTTTCTCTAATCTTGGTTTCTTGTTTTATTTCATTGAGTTGATCTTTGACTTCTGATATTCTTTCTTCTGGTTGGTTAATTCGGCTGTTGAAACTTGTGCATGCTTCAAGAAGATCTCGTGTTGTGTTTTTCAGCTCTTTCAATTCATTCATATTTCTCTCTAAGTTGTCCATTCTTGTAATCATTTCCTCAAATGTTTTTTCAAATCTTTTTTCAAGGTTCTTAGCTTCTTTGCATTGATTTAGAACATGTTCTTTTAGCTCACTGAAGTTTCTCATTATCCACCTACTGAAGTCTGATTCCATCATTTAATCACACTCATTCTCCATCTGGCTTTGTTCCCTTGTTGTTGAGGAGTTTTGGTCCTTTGTAGGAGGCGAGGTATTTTGGTTTCGGGTGTTTTCCTTTTTTTTTTTTTTTTTTGCGCTGGTTTCTTCCCATCTTTGTGGATTTATCCACCTGTCAGCTGAGTAGTTGCTGCCTTTTCGATTGGGTCTCTGAGTGGACGCCCAGATTTTTGATGATGAAGTATTTCTGTTACTTAGTTTTCCTTCTAACAGTCTAGCCCCTCTACTGTATGACTGCCAATGTCCACTCCAGGCCCTGCTTGTCTGGGGTACACCTGTAGCAGCTGTGGAACGGTGAGGGATGCTACCAGTTTCTTTTTCTGCTACCTTTGTCCCAGAATCATGCCCGCCAAATGTCGTCTAATTCATCCTTTTTGAGGTGACTCTTTGGATATACAGGGGTCAGGAATCTGCTTGAGGAGATGGTCTGTACTTTATACTAGCTCAAGTGCTGAGCTGTGAGCTTCGTTGCTCATTCAGGGCTGTTAAGCAGGTACGTTTAAGTCTGCTGCAGCTGAACTTATAAAACCCCTTTTTTCCTCAGATGCTCTGTCTTGGGGAGTTAGGGCTTTCTTTATGTGTATCTGTTGCAAAGTCCTGCCCAGCTAGAAGGCAGTCTAGTCACTAATCTTCTGCTGAGGCTCCGCCCTGCTGCTATGCTGTCTGCCCTGTTGCTGTGGGCCCATCCCTGTTGCTGTGGGCTCCACCCTGCTGCTGTGTGCTTCACCCTACTGTTTTTGGCTCCGCCATGTTGCCTGGGCCCTGCCCTACTGTCGTGGGCTCCGCTCTTATGCCATGGGCTTCACCCTGCTGTCGTGGGCTCCTCCCTGTTGCCAAGTGTAATTCCCTGTAGTCCTGATGATATGGGTGTGGTTAGAACTGCTGTGGTGATAGTGGCCCACCTCTGTATTGGTGGAGTCTCTCTGTTATGGCAGGTTGCCTCGGCAATGGCAGGCTGCGCCAGCAATGGGAGTGTACCTCAGTAGGGGTGGAATACCTCGGTCATGGTGGATGCCCCTACTTCACCAAGCTGCACCATCCTGGGTTCAGCTGTTCCCGCAATGAAACTCTCAACCCCGAGCATTTTGAATCACCGTTTTGTTTGTCCCTGTGGAGGTGGGACCCGCCAAGCATGATCACCTTGCTCCCTGCTTCAGGGCATTTTTTTTTAAGTTGAACTGTTGACTCTCTCCCAGGTGTTTCAGTTGCCTGCTGATAGGGCACTGGGATCTGTATTATTTCCCGTGCAGTGACCCACTGCACCAGGTCAAACCTCACTTTCCAGGAATCTCCTGGTCTGACTCACTGTCCAAGTCCTGTTTAATCAGATAGATATGCTAATCTGCCCTCCCAAATCTCAGATTGCCAGTTTAACGGGGCACCCAGACCAGTGTGTTTTGTGCGGAGTGTCATTGCGCTGTGGTGCTGGCCGAAATGGCCATGCCAGCCAAAACAGATGCGCTGTCATCCCATGTGTTTCCTACACCTGGGAATTTTCCCGTTCTGTGGGCAACAGATTCATCTGGAAATGCGGCTTGCACCCACCCTCTGCATCTTCACTGAGAGCTGCAATCCTGAATTGCTCCTACCGTGCCATCTTCTTTTTCCCCCGAGCTGTTTCCTGACTTTTTAATGATCACCATTCTAACAGGCATGAGATGGTATCTCATTGTGGTTTTTATTTTCATTTCTCTAATGACCAGTAATTATAATCTTTTTTTCTTATATATTTGTTGGTTGCATAAATGTTTTCTTTTGAAAAGTGTCTGTTCATATCCTTGGCTCCCTTCATGATGGAATTTTTTTTCTTGTAAATATAAGTTCTTTGTAGATTCTGGTTATTAGCCCTTTGTCAGATGGAAAGAATGTAAATTTTTTCTCCCGTTCTGTAGGTTGCTTGTTCACTCTGATGATAGCTTTTTTGTGTGTGCAGAAGATCTTCGGTTTTCTTAGATCCCATTTGTCAATTTTGACTTTTGTTGCCATTGCTTTTGGTGTCTAGTCATAAAGTATTTGCCCATGCCTATGTCTCTAATGGTATTGCCTAGGTTTCCTTCTAGGATTTTAATAATTTTAGATCATACATTTAAGTCTTTAATCCATCTTGAGTTAATTTTTATATAAAGTGTAAGAAAGGGGTCTAGTTTCAGTTTTCTTCAAATGGCTAGCTAGTTTCTGAACACCATTTGTAAATAAGAAATTTTTTCCCCACTGCTTGTTTTTGTCTAGTTTGTCAAAGATTAGATGTTTGTAGGTGTGTGATGTTATTTCTGCATCCTCTGTTTGGTTGCATTGGTCTATAAACACCTCTATGCAAATAAACTAAAACATCTAGAAGAAATTGATAAATTCCTAAACACATACATTCTCCCAAGTCTAAACAAGGAAGAAGTTGAATCCCTGAATATGCCAACAACAAAATTGAGGCAGTCATTCTAAAATTGAGGCTGTAATTAATAGGCTAGCAACAGAAAACTGTTAGGGACCAGATGGGTTCACACCTGAATTTCAACAGAGATACAAAGGGGAACTGGTATTATTTATTTTGAAACTTTTCCGAACAATAGAAAAAGATAATTTTTTTCTATCTCATTTTATGAGGCCAGCATCATCCTGATACCAAAACATAACAGAGACATAGCAACAACAACAAAAATTTCAGGCCAATGTCACTGATAAATGTCGATGCAAAAATCCTCAATAAAATTCTGGCACACCGAATCCAGCAGCAAATCAAAAATCTTATCCATCATGATCAATTCTACTTTATCTCTGGGATACAAACCTGGTTTGACATATGCAAATCGATAAATGTAATCAATCACATAAATAGAACCAATGACAAAAACCACAGAATTGTCTCAATAGTTGCAGAAAAGGCCTTCAAAATGATTCAACACCTTTTCATGTTAAAAACTCTCAATAAACTAGGTATTCATGGAACATATCTCAAAATAATAAGCTCTATTTATGACAATCCAATGGCCAATATCATACTGAATGGGCAATAGCTGAAAGCATTTCCTTTGAAAATTGGCACAAGACAAGGATGCCCTCTCTTACCACTCCTATTTAGCATAGTATTGGAAGTTCTGGCCAGGGCAATCAGGCAAGACAAAGAAATAAAGTGTATTCAAATAGGAAGAGAGGAAGTCAAATTGTCTGTGTTTGCAGATCACATAATTTTATATTTAGAAAACTTCACTATCTCAGCCCCAAATCTCCTTAAGCTGATGAGCAGCTTCAGAAGTTTCAAAATATAAAATCGATGTGCAAAAATCACAAGCATTTCTATACAACAATAACAGACAGAGAGCCAAATCATGAGCGAACTCCCATTCACAATTGCTATGAAGAGAATAAAATACCTAGGAATACAACTAACAAGGGATGTGAAGGACCTCTTTAAGGAGAACTACAAAGCACTGCTCAAGAAAATAAGAGAGGACACAAACAAATGGAAAAATATTCGATGCTCATGAATAGGAAGAGTAAATATCGTGAAAATGGTCATACTGCCCAAAGTAGTGTATAGATTCAGTGTTATCCCCACTAAGCTGCCACTGACTTTCTTCACAGAAAGAGCCTGCATAAAAAAATTATTTTTTCTACGGTGGCTCAATCCTGTAATCCCAGCACTTTGGGAGGCCGAGGTGGGTGGATCACAAGGTCAAGAGATTGAGACCATCCTGGTCAACATGGTGAAACCCCGTCTCTACTAAAAATACAATAAATTAGCTGGGCATGGTGGTGCATGCCTGTAGTCCCAGCTACTCAGGAGGCTGAGGCAGGAGAATTGCCTGAACCCAGGAGGCGGAGGTTGCAGTGAGCAGAGATGGTGCCATTGCACTCCCGCCTGGGTAACAAGAGCAAAACTCCGTCTCAAAAAAAAAAAAATACTTTTTTAATGAACAAACTATAGACATCTGAAATAGCATAAATATAAATATAATGTTGCATAAAAGAAGTAGATGTAAAAGTGTGCATATTATATACTTTCACTTACGTGAAATCTAAAAAGTAAACAAAATTGAGCTTCTGACTTCCAGTAATAATGAAGTAGTTTTTGAATAACTATTTTACAGATAACTATAATAAAGCTTAATAAAATTTTTTTTTGCTATATAGAAATGCACATCTATGTATAATACATATATGATATGCATCTTTGGAAAAACTGAATGAGGATTTCAGCTATGTCACTGTAACAGATGTAAGAATTGAAGTTTGAATCTATTCAAATTAACTGCCTCTTAAAATAATAAAAATTTTCATAGCTATACAACAGAATTCAGAGTCCCTGTAGTTCCTATTTCACAATTTAAAAATTCATGAGATGTGTGAAGAAGCATAAAAATGCAATCAATTCACAAGATTAAAAAGCATACAACAGAACCTATTCTCAACATGTCCAGGATGCTGTAATCAGTATATCATACTTGAAGAAAGCTATTGTAAGTATGTTCATGGGGTAAAGAGAAACATTCTCATGACAAGTGAACAGATCTGTAAGAATACACTCCCAGTCCTTTGGTCAGAGGGCTGCAAGACTACAATGGACTGGGGTCAAGTACAATGAGCATTACTGGAGTAAAAGGCGAGGCTGTGTGCACATCATTAGGCTTGCTGGGAGATGTAGTCCTATAATCGCTCTCATCCCTTTCGTCACAGGGCTACAGGATGATTCCACTATGCACCGGGTTAACAGAGAGTGCATGTCACTGGAAGAAAAGGGAAGAGGCTATAAGCACATTTTAGGCTTGCTGGGAGATGTAGTCTTATAAACACTCCCAGCCATTTGGTCACAGGGCTGCAGCACCACAATCCCAGCATATACTGGAATCAGTATATGTACACATTGCTGAAGGAAGAGGTAGGACTGTGAGTGAATTGCTGGGCTTACTGGAAAATGTAATCTCATAAACACTTCTTCAGGGACCGTGTGCATCACTGGAGGAAAAGGCAGGGCTCTGCATGCCTCGCTTTGCTTGCTAAGAGATGCAGTCTCACAAACACTCCAAGCCCCTTGGTCACAGGGCTGCTGGACTACAATCCCACCATGCACCTGGCTCAGGAATAGAGTGTGTGACTGGAGAAAGAGGCAGGGATGTGCGTGCCTCCTTCAGCTTGCTAGGAGATGTAGCTTTATAAAATCTCCCAGCCCTTTCATTACAGGGATGCAGAGCTACAATTCCCTTTTATACCAAGATCAAGAATAGTGTGTGTCCCTGGAGAAAGAGGCAGGGCTGTGCGTGCATAGCTGGGCTTGCTCGGATATGTATTCTCATAAACACTCTCAGCTCTGGTCACAGGACTGCAGGACTACAATCCCAGCATGCACCTGGCTCAAGGACAGTGCGCATCACTGAAGGAAGAGGCAGGGCTGTGCACTCCTCACTATATTTCTGGGGAGTTGTAGTCACGGGGCTGTGGGACTATAATCCCAGCCAGCACCTGGCTCGGGGACATTTTGCATCACTGGAGAAAGAGCTTGGGTTGTTTGTGATTCACTGGGCTTGCTGGGAGATGAATTCTCAAACACTCTCAGCTCTTATGTTAAAGGGCTGAAGGACTACAATTCCAGAATGCACCAGGCTCAGTGACAGTGCCGGTTACTGAAGAAAAATGCAAGTTATGAGCACCTCACTAGGCTTTCCGGGAGATGTAGTCTCAAGAACAGTCTCAGACCTTTGGTCACAGGGCTGGAGGACTACAACCCCAGCATGCAATGGGCACAGGACAGTGTGTGTCACTGGAGAAAGAGGCAAGGCTGTGTGCACCTCGCTGGGCTTGCTGAATTATGTATACTCATATGCACTCCCAGTCCTTTGTTCGCAGGACTACAAGACTACATTTCCAGCATGCACCGGGCTTAGAAAGAGTGCCCCCTCACTGGAGGAAGAGGTGGGGCTGAGCACCTTTGGCTATGTGTTTTGGGAGATGTAGTCACAAAAACACTCCCAGTCCTTTGGTTGCAGGGCTTCAGGACTACAATCCCAGAAAGCGCCAGGCTCAGAGACATGGCGTGTCACTGAAAGAAGAGATGCGGTTGTGGGCTACTCACTGGAATTGCGGGGAGATGTATTCTCATAAACACTCCCAGCCCTTTGGTCACAGGGCTGAAGGGCTACAATCTCAGCATGTGCAGGACTCAGATATGCTATAGCTGGAACCTGAGAAAGGCCATTTTATAAAAGACAAAAGCTGTTTTCCAAAATAAGTTGCCCCATTCTTCTCACAATAACTACCAGCCTTGGCTTCTGTAAACGAAACTGCTAGTTTGCTCTGCAAAGTGCTCACTGTGTAAGGCTGCTTACCTTTTCTTATCAGTGACTACCAGAATTTCTGGCCTTTGCTTACCGGTAATTACCAGAATAAGCAGCTCAAGTTAATTCCATCCTGGCTCCTATGACTTGTAATAAGTGACTAAAAAACTGTGGATTCCACCTCTGCCCAGTGTGTAAACTAACGCTTATCTTGACTTCTGTAAACCACTTAGATAACAATCGAAGTGACAACAAGTCCCCTAGCCCTTGGAATGTTCAGAGACCCGCTCCCTCCTCTATGCCGAGGAGATAATTTACAAAATCCCCTGGACCTCACAATGTCTAAATCCTTCACCCCACACCCAGAGGTGGTTTACGGGTATAAAAAATCTTGTCACCCTCCATTTGGGGCCACGCATTGTAGAGACGTGAGTCGTCCTTGGTCGCTGGCAATAAAGACCCTACAATTTGGCATACTTTCATTTCAAGTTAATTTTATACTCTCACATTTTAATTCTTCACAGGGAGAGTGTGAGTCACTGGAGAAAGAGGCAGGGCTGTGTGCAGCTCGCTGGGCTTTCAGTGAGATGCAGTTTCATGAACACTCCTAGCTCTTTGGTCACAGCACTGCAGGACTACAGTCCCAGCATGCAGCGGGCACAGGGACAATGCCGTGTCACAATGCCATGTCACTGGAGGAAAAGGCGGGCTGCGCATGACTCGCTTGGTCTGCTGGGAGATGTGGTCTCATAAACACTTTCAGCCCTTTGGTCACAGGGCTGCAGCACCACAATCGTCAATGGAGAAAGAAGTGGAGCTGCGTACACCTCCTCGGGCTTGCTGGGAAATGTATTCACTCTCAACCCTTTTGTCATATGACTGGAATACTTTAACACCGGGGTCAGAGACAGTGCACGTCACTAGAGGAAGAGAAAGCGCTGTGCACTTCTCACTATGCTTTTTGGGAGATGTAGTCTCATTAACACTTCCAGCTCTTTGGTCACAGTATTCCAGGACTACAATCCCAGCACTCACACCTCTCAGGGACAGTGCACCAGTCACTGGAGAAACAGGCAGGGCTTTGTGAGCCTTGCTGAGCTTGCTGGGAGATGTAGTCTCATGGCCTCTCCCTTCCCCTTTGGTCAAAGAGGTGCAGCACCATAATTCCAGCATATATGGGGCTCAGGGAAAGTTCTCTAGTCACTGGAAAAAGAGGCGAGGCTGTGCGCACCTCCCTGGTCCTGCTGGGAGATGCAGTTTCTTAAACACTCCCAGCCCTTTGGTCACAGGACTGCAGTACTAAATTCCAGCATGCACCGAGCGAACCTCTCTTGGCCTGCTGGGAGATGTAGTCTCATAAACACTCCCAACCTTTTAACCACCAGGCTGCAGGAGTGCAATCCCAGCATGCACTCGGCTCAGGAACAGTGCACATTACATGAGGAAATGGTAGGGCAGTGAGTGCCTCCTTCTCTTTGCTGGGAGATGAGTCTTTTATAAAGACTCCCAGACCTTCTGTTAGGGGTCTGAAAAACTACAATCCCAGTAGACATCAGGGCCAGTGACAGTGCGCATCACTGGAGGAAGAGGCGGGACTGTGTGTGATTCTCCCCAGGCTTTCTGGGAGATATATACCCATAAACACTCCCAGCCCTTTGGTCACAGGGCTGCAGGACTACAATTCTAGCATGCACCAGTCTCAGAGACAAGGCAAGAGATGGGGCTGTGTGCACCATTCTACGCTTGCTGGGAGGTGTATGCTTATAAACACTCCCAGCCCTTTGGTCAAGCAGCTGCAGGACTACAATCCCAGCATGCAGCAGGCTCCAGGGCTTTGTGCAGCTCTGGAAAGAAAAGCAGAGTGGTTTATATCCCATCTAGTCATATTCTGGGAGCTCTAGTCCATTAACTGCTCTCAGCCTGTTTGTCTGTAGGCTTTAGAACTATAATCCCATCATGTCCTGGGATCTGGAGTGCATAGCCCTGGAGGGAGGGGCAGACCGGTGTTGACTTCTTGGCGTAAAAAGTACTGTTGGACTCTGAATCCATGCCGACTCTTTGTCAAGGATAGTGAGTACAAATATGGACATTAAGGGAAGGTCCGGGCTGGGCACTGAGAAGGGCATTACACTACAAATATACCTTGCCTTTGCCCAAATCGGGCGGGTTGTCCTCACCCGATTATTCCGGTCCTGCTCGATTTTCTCTTTCACCTGCACCCAGGGTTTTTTCCAGAGCATTGCGTCTTCTGCAGCCCAGGAGCTGCCTTCTTTCCTAAACTGTTGGGGAAACTGTCCTGATTTCCGAGACACTCTCCATTGTGTCACAACCCTCTTTTTTCTCTAGCCAGGACACGTGCTCCACTGCTTTTGAGAGAAAAAGCAGTGGAGCTGCTTCCACCTGGCCTGATTATAAACAGTTTCAGAGCTCTGTAGAACAGTGACCAGGACTGTG
Source organism: Saguinus midas (assembly GCA_021498475.1). NCBI lineage: Eukaryota > Metazoa > Chordata > Mammalia > Primates > Cebidae > Saguinus > Saguinus midas. The sequence goes on along the minus strand of CM038395.1, from coordinate 90,555,291 downwards.
ACTTCCTGGAAATGTCACTCTCAACGGCCATTTATTCATGAATGTGAAAGTCGAAGCATTAGGAAGGTTAAGTGTAGGGTGGCACAAAATCTGCTAAAAGTAAAGGAGAAAACCCCATTTCCGAGGCATGAGTCTTGTGAGCCATTTTCATCAACCCATTAAAGTGGACAAGCTCCAAAATGCAACCTGAAGCTGCTGACGATTTAGACATTTTACAATTGAAATCCTTGGTCTCATCTCAAGTAGGGTCTGACTTGCCAGTGTCTCGGAGACACAGATGGGATCCTTCAGGAACAGACAGCGTTCCAGCTTTGTGGGAGCGACTTTTAAGATGCGGAGTACTTGGGGTCATTTGAAACCTGTCTTCCGTAGGGATTTTTACTTCTAGAGAACACGTGCATTTTTATTTTACCTGTCCTCAAGCTGACGCTTTGCTCATTTCAATAACAAAAAACACACTCTTGGGGGAAGATTTAAGATGCTAATGAGCTATGCAATGTATGCACAAATATGTAGAGCTCCTGCACATGCGCACCGAGAAGACAATGCAGAACAGGCTTAGTGTAACACTTCTTTCCACCTTCTTCTAAATAATCATGTAAAACTTCTCATAAAGAGGGTTTCTCCACCAATAATTAACACTATGTCACCCTTATGGGTAGGCTGCCCTGGGATTTCTTTATCAGAATGTACCATCTATTCTGCATTTAATTTTCAAAATATTCTTTTTTTCAATAAATTATTCTATGTTGTACTTCTTTTGCTGTGTGTCTTGTTTAAATTCTTTTAAACTAAGAAGATAAGAACCAAGGTATTACATCAGACATCAACATTTCTGGTGCGATGAGAGATTTGTCCACTTCATTAATTTCACTTTCCCTTTTCTTGCAGTGAACACTACAGCAGTTCCAGACTACCTGGTTAACTATCACTGCTTGTTCCAGTGCTGTTTCAGTAAAGTTCCCAGGGAAACGTTTTTAAGTCATCAATATTCTTTAGAGAGAGAATATAAGTCTTATCTCCTTTTGGCTGCTACTTCTGTACTATCCATAAATACACTAACCACATGGGTCGCTTTCAACATTTCATATTCGGGCTACGTTGATGCTTAGTTTCACATCTTTCTGGCCACACTTAAAACTCGGGTTACCGTTTGCTGTTCCTTCAGCAATCCTCGATCGCCACCTAGTGGCTATTGTTATTTATTTTTTCTATACAGGTTTTCTGTATACAAAATTTTGTTTTGTTTCATTTTGAGGGGCAGAATAGGAGCACTGCCCCTTCGGGCTTCATGCATTTTCCAGCTCCTTGACATTGTTCTTCAACAGGCTTTCATTGCTGAACAAAAAGTGCAGTCATGTAGATGCCCGGTCATGGGGATTGCATCTTAGCATTCCAGGTATTAATAATTGAGCATCACAAATGGCAAACCGGTGAATTAAGAAAAGGCTTGTCAGCCAGACGTCTGCCCCACAACCAGCAGTGGGAGTCATCTCAGTAGGGCTGAAAATTTCCAGCACTGGCGAGAGGTAAGACAGTGTATGGCAAATGCCTATGACCTCCTAGAGCTTTAGTTAGCGGGTTTTGAAGGGATGTTCTGGACACCTTGGTGGTTCCACTTGGCTCATGGGGATTCCGTGGCCTCCTGGACTTCAGTACATGTTTTGTCATTGAGTGATTCTCTCAGCACTGCGGGGAGCCTTTACCTCTACTGTCAGTGAAACACCACTGGGAGGTTATTGGAACGACTTTTGGCTAGATGAACTAAAAAAAAAAAAGGCTTATCTTCTTTTGTAACACTATTTAGCCTGTGTACAGAGTAGCTGACAAAGCATAACTGGAGAATGAGACTGTAAACTTTAATAGCATCCTAAAGCAGGATGTTTTCTGTAGAAATCAGGGGAAATAGTCTGAAGTATCCTATGTGCAAGCCTTTATGGCCTGAGAACAAAACCCAGTTCTATGCAGCACTTGTGGGCTAAAGCCTAGTAAGCAAGAAAGCCTCTCAGACCTGTTATAAGACCCATTCTTATTAAGAGGAAGAGACTCCAGACCCCAGAGCCCAACACCAGCTCCAGATAGAAGCTCTCAGGAGCCCACACCTTTAGAATCCCCACCATCCCACACACTATCAGAGCCTTCTGTAAAATCTAATCTTGTTTCACCTCTTTTCTACACTCTTCCTTGAAGGCCTCTGCCAGGTACAATAGAGACCAGCCCAGCTGCAATACTCACAGTGGAACTTCATACCATCCAGGGCCAGCAAAATTGCTCCTCCTACAGAAAGTCCCAAATGCAGAGAGGACCATCAGAGTGCAAATTCTATTCTCAATAAATGATCTAATCCAATGTAAGAAACAACTCTGATGGCTCTTAGAGAACTTCAGTGCATTTACTGAAGACTTCTTTGTCCACCATTCAGCTTTATTATCCATAAATAGACCCAATGACTGCCATCAACTTAGCTGCACAAAACTTTTGCTTATTGGCAGAAAACAGAAAACACTACAATTTTCACTGCTTTCACCACTTTAATGCAAAATACTTTTGCAGCACAAATGTCACTGTAAGGTGGCGTCTTGGGAATCTAGTATAAAGAATCTCAGGAAAACACAATGGCTTCTCAACAAGCAGCAGAGGGCCTCAGTAGACCTCAACAATGTCTGTACTCTGTGGCCACTGCAGTCCTACAGAACCAAAGAGCCTGAGATCTTCTCACAGCCAGGCTGTAAGGAAAATGTTTATATCTAAAAGAAGAATGCTGTTTTGAGACCAATTAGTCTGGTTTATCTCAAGAAAATAGTAATAATATCATCACCCAGACAGACAAAATTGAATCTCTAGGAACTTCCACTGAAACATGAAAGCAATGTCTATTACCTGCCTTGCTCTCTTTAATAGTATCAGTCATTACTACACTTTCAGCCTTAACTTTTGTTCCAACTTTGTCTAAAATGTTAACCAATTTCTTGCTGTCTTGCTTACAGCAGTTCGTTTTTTGTATGATAGTTTTGCAAGTATTTCAATCTTTGGATGCCAACCTCTTACCCACTTGTTCCATAAATGATGTGGTTTACACCCTGTTAGATCATTATTTCAAGGCCCAGACTCAGCAGAAATAACACCCACTCAGCAGAAAACAGCTCCAGAAAAACGACCTAGCCCTCAACCTCCAATGTGATTATGGCTCTAAAATCTCTTAGGGGGAAATTGAAGCAGAAAATATAGTCAAGAAAATAGCCATAATCTCAGAATACAGAAACTGTGGTGACTGCACAGCCAACACAATAAGCCTTAGCATTCCCATTGGGCATATTCAAGCAAAACCATCTTTATTAAGGACTTTATGCTCTAGAGAGTATGTGCATTTTGATTTTACCTATCCTTAAACTTAACTTTTGCTTAGTTTGATGGAAGAAAAGGGAAGAGGCTATAAGCACATTTTAGGCTTGCTGGGAGATGTAGTCCTATAATCGCTCTCATCCCTTTCGTCACAGGGCTACAGGATGATTCCACTATGCACCGGGTTAACAGAGAGTGCATGTCACTGGAAGAAAAGGGAAGAGGCTATAAGCACATTTTAGGCTTGCTGGGAGATGTAGTCCTATAATCGCTCTCATCCCTTTCGTCACAGGGCTACAGGATGATTCCACTATGCACCGGGTTAACAGAGAGTGCATGTCACTGGAAGAAAAGGGAAGAGGCTATAAGCACATTTTAGGCTTGCTGGGAGATGTATTCTCATAAACACTCCCAGCCCTTTGGTCACAGGGCTGCAGGACTACAATCCCAGCATGCAGCAGGCTCCAGGGCTTTGTGCAGCTCTGGAAAGAAAAGCAGAGTGGTTTATATCCCACCTAGTCATATGCTGGGAGCTCTAGTCCATTAACTGCTCTCAGCCTGTTTGTCTGTAGGCTTTAGAACTATAATCCCATCATGTCCTGGGATCTGGAGTGCATAGCCCTGGAGGGAGGGGCAGACCGGTGTTGACTTCTTGGCGTAAAAAGTACTGTTGGACTCTGAATCCATGCCGACTCTTTGTCAAGGATAGTGAGTACAAATGTGGACATTAAGGGAAGGTCCGGGCTGGGCACTGAGAAGGGCATTACACTACAAATATACCTTGCCTTTGCCCAAATCGGGCGGGTTGTCCTCACCCGATTATTCCGGTCCTGCTCGATTTTCTCTTTCACCTGCACCCAGGGTTTTTTCCAGAGCATTGCGTCTTCTGCAGCCCAGGGAGCTGCCTTCTTTCCTAAACTGTTGGGGAAACTGTCCTGATTTCGAGACACTCTCCATTGTGTCACAACCCTCTTTTTTCTCTAGCCAGGACACGTGCTCCACTGCTTTTGAGAGAAAAAGCAGTGGAGCTGCTTCCACCTGGCCTGATTATAAACAGTTTCAGAGCTCTGTAGAACAGTGACCAGGACTGTGACTTCCTGGAAATGTCACTCTCAACGGCCATTTATTCATGAATGTGAAAGTCGAAGCATTAGGAAGGTTAAGTGTAGGGTGGCACAAAATCTGCTAAAAGTAAAGGAGAAAACCCCATTTCCGAGGCATGAGTCTTGTGAGCCATTTTCATCAACCCATTAAAGTGGACAAGCTCCAAAATGCAACCTGAAGCTGCTGACGATTTAGACATTTTACAATTGAAATCCTTGGTCTCATCTCAAGTAGGGTCTGACTTGCCAGTGTCTCGGAGACACAGATGGGATCCTTCAGGAACAGACAGCGTTCCAGCTTTGTGGGAGCGACTTTTAAGATGCGGAGTACTTGGGGTCATTTGAAACCTGTCTTCCGTAGGGATTTTTACTTCTAGAGAACACGTGCATTTTTATTTTACCTGTCCTCAAGCTGACGCTTTGCTCATTTCAATAACAAAAAACACACTCTTGGGGGAAGATTTAAGATGCTAATGAGCTATGCAATGTATGCACAAATATGTAGAGCTCCTGCACATGCGCACCGAGAAGACAATGCAGAACAGGCTTAGTGTAACACTTCTTTCCACCTTCTTCTAAATAATCATGTAAAACTTCTCATAAAGAGGGTTTCTCCACCAATAATTAACACTATGTCACCCTTATGGGTAGGCTGCCCTGGGATTTCTTTATCAGAATGTACCATCTATTCTGCATTTAATTTTCAAAATATTCTTTTTTTTCAATAAATTATTCTATGTTGTACTTCTTTTGCTGTGTGTCTTGTTTAAATTCTTTTAAACTAAGAAGACAAGAACTGAGGTATCACATCAGCTGTCAACACAGCAACAAGTCAGTCTCTTTCCGTGAACATAGCCCATGCAGAAAAGGAGAGTCACATCACCTATGTGCTGACCCAGAGAAATGTCACAATTTATCTTATGCACAAAGTTAAGGTAATAGAAGAGAGTCATATTAAATAGTTTCTGGGCCCAGAGATATGTCACAATGCCTCCTGTGAGCAGAAATCAGGCAGAATAATTACATAACCAGTGTGCTGGCTAGAGGGATAAGTGATTCTTTCATCTGTGGGCATGACCCAGGCAAGAAAGAAGAGTCACAGCATTTAGGTGCTTGGTGCAGAGGTGTGTAATAATCTCTCTTATGGGCAAAGCCCAGGTAAGAGGAGAGTCATCTCTCCAAGGTGGTTAATGTAGAAATATATTACAAGAAACTTCTTAGGTATGGCCCATGCAGAGTCTCCTTATTTTCTAGATGTTAGGTCCAGGGGTATGTTAGAATGCCCAATATACACAGGGATTAGTCATAAAAGGAGAGTCACATCACCTGGATGATGGGTCTAGACATATGTCACATCCGTTTTATGGGAAAATATCAGACAGGCCCAGAGATATGTTTCACTGCCTCCTGCTTGAAGTGTCTAGGCCAAAGACTCACACCACCGTGGTGCTAGGCCCATGTTCATATGTAAATATTCAATCACAGTTGAAAGAGTGACTCTTTTTTTTTTTTTTTTTTTTTTTTTTTTTTTTTTTTTTTTTTTTTTTTTTTTTTTTTTTTTTTTTTTTTTTTTTTTTTTTTTTTTTTTTTTTTTTTTTTTTTTTTTTTTTTTTTTTTTTTTTTTTTTTTTTTTTTTTTTTTTTTTTTTTTTTTTTTTTTTTTTTTTTTTTTTTTTTTTTTTTTTTTTTTTTTTTTTTGAGACAGAGTCTCACTTCATCACCAGGCTGGAGTGCAGTGGTGCAGTCTCAGCTCACTGCAATCTCTGCCTTCTGGGTTCAAGCAATTCTCCTGCCTCAGCCTCCCAAAGTGCTGGGATTACAGGCATGAGCCACCACGCCCAGCCAGGGTGACTCATTTCTAAACCCAGCTCACAGGCAAGAGAGAACTCTCCTATCTTGACCTAGTTAATTGTAGTCATGTTGACTCTCATACCCAAACTTAATGCCACAGGTGCAATAATGGGTCCATACCAGCAGGAAGGTCTCAAAATTGATTGCAATTCTCATTCATACTGTATGAGGCCATTCGATAGTATACAGAGTGTGCTAACTGGTCCAAGCACAACAGGTAAGATTTTGACACTCATATGCACACCCAGCCAACAGTAAATATTGTCATCCTCTGATATAAACACACATCACTGTTGAGGTTCTAAATCTCACACCTATAGTCAGTCAAAGATGGAAAAATTGACTCACACATAGATACATGTAGGATGGTGCCTCTCAGACCAAAATTCAGCACACCTGTGAGGCGGTGACTTTTCTAAGGAGACACAGTCTTCACAGAAATTGATGCTGTCATGCACAAATCCAGTCGGCTGTTGAGCTGGTTACTCTTGGGCTTACACTCAACATACAGGAGGTATTGAATGCCATACCTACAACTCAGTTGTGGGATTGTTCATCTCATTTCTGGGCCATTCTACAGGTTTGACTGTGAAATCTGCCAGTGCTTAGCATCTGAGTGACTTGATGCTCTTGCATGGACCTAGCCCACAGATGGGATATTAACATATTGCTGGATCCAGCACCTTGAAGATGTAACTCTGTTCTCCTTCCTTGGCACTGCCCACATTGAGCATTTTTACATACGGCTAGACTTTGCAACCAGGTCATGTGAGTCTCCCTTTCTTCTTTGGCTCTGCCCTCAGAAAGCATTGTTGTATATAGCTTTGCCTCACCCAGGTTATGTGACTCACCTGCTTGTGCACTGCCCATATGGGACACTTGGGTATATCCAACACCCAGGCAATGCAACTCTACTCCCTAGGCCCTGCCTACAAGGGGCATTATGACATATCTCTGTGCTCATCACCAGGTAATGTGATTCTCTTCTCCTGCCTAGTCCCTTTGCACAGAAGGGATTTTGACATGTTACTGGGCTTAGCACCAAGTTGATGTGAATCTTCTGCCTAGATCAAGTTAACAGAAGGCATTGTGAAATACCTCTGGGTTCATCACCTAGATGATGTGACTCTTCTCTCTTACCTGAATATTGCCCATAAGAGAGATTGTGACATATTTTTGGATCTATAACCGGGATAATGTGACTCTTCTCTCCGGCCCTAGTCAGGCCCACTGAAAGAAGTGTGACTTACAAATGGGCACAGTACACAGGTGATGTGATTCTTCTTCCTGGCCCCTACCTACAGGGGTCACTGTCAAATAACTCTGGGCCCATCACCTACACTATGTGACTCTACTTCTTCCTACAGACTGCTCACAGCAAAGACTGTGACCTGTTAATTTGTACATTCACCTCAGAGAGTTGAACCTATGTTTGGATTCAGCAGCTGAGAAACACTCTTGGTGTAAAATCTAAAAGCAAATATTTCCAACACCACTCTGGCCTATGGGAAAAACCCAAATGACTGGCTTTAAAACCTAGAAGCAAGCTATCTGTGAAACCGTTTACTGTGTGTACATTCACCTCAGAGAGTTGAACCTATGTTTGGATTCAGCAGCTGAGAAACACTCTTGGTGTAAAATCTAAAAGCAAATATTTCCAACACCACTCTGGCCTATGGGAAAAACCCAAATGACTGGCTTTAAAACCTAGAAGCAAGCTATCTGTGAAACCGTTTACTGTGTGTACATTCACCTCAGAGAGTTGAACCTATGTTTGGATTCAGCAGCTGAGAAACACTCTTGGTGTAAAATCTAAAAGCAAATATTTCCAACACCACTCTGGCCTATGGGAAAAACCCAAATGACTGGCTTTAAAACCTAGAAGCAAGCTATCTGTGAAACCGTTTACTGTGTGTACATTCACCTCAGAGAGTTGAACCTATGTTTGGATTCAGCAGCTGAGAAACACTCTTGGTGTAAAATCTAAAAGCAAATATTTCCAACACCACTCTGGCCTATGGGAAAAACCCAAATGACTGGCTTTAAAACCTAGAAGCAAGCTATCTGTGAAACCGTTTACTGTGTGTACATTCACCTCAGAGAGTTGAACCTATGTTTGGATTCAGCAGCTGAGAAACACTCTTGGTGTAAAATCTAAAAGCAAATATTTCCAACACCACTCTGGCCTATGGGAAAAACCCAAATGACTGGCTTTAAAACCTAGAAGCAAGCTATCTGTGAAACCGTTTACTGTGTGTACATTCACCTCAGAGAGTTGAACCTATGTTTGGATTCAGCAGCTGAGAAACACTCTTGGTGTAAAATCTAAAAGCAAATATTTCCAACACCACTCTGGCCTATGGGAAAAACCCAAATGACTGGCTTTAAAACCTAGAAGCAAGCTATCTGTGAAACCGTTTACTGTGTGTACATTCACCTCAGAGAGTTGAACCTATGTTTGGATTCAGCAGCTGAGAAACACTCTTGGTGTAAAATCTAAAAGCAAATATTTCCAACACCACTCTGGCCTATGGGAAAAACCCAAATGACTGGCTTTAAAACCTAGAAGCAGGGTATGTTAGAATGCCCAATATACACAGGGATTAGTCATAAAGGAGAGTCACATCACCTGGATGATGGGTCTAGACATATGTCACATCCGTTTTATGGGAAAATATCAGACAGGCCCAGAGATATGTCACAATGCCTCCTGTGAGCAGAAATCAGGCAGAATAATTACATAACCAGTGTGCTGGCTAGAGGGATAAGTGATTCTTTCATCTGTGGGCATGACCCAGGCAAGAAAGAAGAGTCACAGCATTTAGGTGCTTGGTGCAGAGGTGTGTAATAATCTCTTATGGGCAAAGCCCAGGTAAGAGGAGAGTCATCTCCAAGGTGGTTAATGTAGAAATATATTACAAGAAACTTCTTAGGTATGGCCCATGCAGAGTCTCCTTATTTTCTAGATGTTAGGTCCAGGGTATGTTAGAATGCCCAATATACACAGGGATTAGTCATAAAGGAGAGTCACATCACCTGGATGATGGGTCTAGACATATGTCACATCCGTTTTATGGGAAAATATCAGACAGGCCCAGAGATATGTCACAATGCCTCCTGTGAGCAGAAATCAGGCAGAATAATTACATAACCAGTGTGCTGGCTAGAGGGATAAGTGATTCTTTCATCTGTGGGCATGACCCAGGCAAGAAAGAAGAGTCACAGCATTTAGGTGCTTGGTGCAGAGGTGTGTAATAATCTCTTATGGGCAAAGCCCAGGTAAGAGGAGAGTCATCTCCAAGGTGGTTAATGTAGAAATATATTACAAGAAACTTCTTAGGTATGGCCCATGCAGAGTCTCCTTATTTTCTAGATGTTAGGTCCAGGGTATGTTAGAATGCCCAATATACACAGGGATTAGTCATAAAGGAGAGTCACATCACCTGGATGATGGGTCTAGACATATGTCACATCCGTTTTATGGGAAAATATCAGACAGGCCCAGAGATATGTCACAATGCCTCCTGTGAGCAGAAATCAGGCAGAATAATTACATAACCAGTGTGCTGGCTAGAGGGATAAGTGATTCTTTCATCTGTGGGCATGACCCAGGCAAGAAAGAAGAGTCACAGCATTTAGGTGCTTGGTGCAGAGGTGTGTAATAATCTCTTATGGGCAAAGCCCAGGTAAGAGGAGAGTCATCTCCAAGGTGGTTAATGTAGAAATATATTACAAGAAACTTCTTAGGTATGGCCCATGCAGAGTCTCCTTATTTTCTAGATGTTAGGTCCAGGGTATGTTAGAATGCCCAATATACACAGGGATTAGTCATAAAGGAGAGTCACATCACCTGGATGATGGGTCTAGACATATGTCACATCCGTTTTATGGGAAAATATCAGACAGGCCCAGAGATATGTCACAATGCCTCCTGTGAGCAGAAATCAGGCAGAATAATTACATAACCAGTGTGCTGGCTAGAGGGATAAGTGATTCTTTCATCTGTGGGCATGACCCAGGCAAGAAAGAAGAGTCACAGCATTTAGGTGCTTGGTGCAGAGGTGTGTAATAATCTCTTATGGGCAAAGCCCAGGTAAGAGGAGAGTCATCTCCAAGGTGGTTAATGTAGAAATATATTACAAGAAACTTCTTAGGTATGGCCCATGCAGAGTCTCCTTATTTTCTAGATGTTAGGTCCAGGGTATGTTAGAATGCCCAATATACACAGGGATTAGTCATAAAGGAGAGTCACATCACCTGGATGATGGGTCTAGACATATCTCACATCCGTTTTATGGGAAAATATCAGACAGGCCCAGAGATATGTTTCACTGCCTCCTGCTTGAAGTGTCTAGGCCAAAGACTCACACCACCGTGGTGCTAGGCCCATGTTCATATGTAAATATTCAATCACAGTTGAAAGAGTGACTCTTTTTTTTTTTTTTTTTTTTTTTTTGAGACAGAGTCTCACTTCATCACCAGGCTGGAGTGCAGTGGTGCAGTCTCAGCTCACTGCAATCTGCCTTCTGGGTTCAAGCAATTCTCCTGCCTCAGCCTCCTGAGTAGCTGGGATTACAGGCATGCGCCACCATGCCCAGCTAATTTTTGTATTTTTTAGTAGAGATAGGGTTTCACCTTGTTGACCAGGATGGTCTCAATCTCTTGACCCCGTGATCTACCTGCCTTGGCCTCCCAAAGTGCTGGGTTTATAGGCATGAGCCACCGTGCCTGGCCCAGCAATTCATGTTTCAATTCAGCAGCTGAGAAACACTCTTTGGGTGGAATCTAAAATCAGATATTTCTTTATTTTTATTTTTTATTTTCTGAGAAGGAGTTTCGCTGTTGTTACCCAGACTGGAGTGCAATGGCACAATCTCAGCTCACTGCAAGTTCAAGCAATTCTCCTGCCTCAGCCTCCTGAGTAGCTGGGATTACAGGCATGCGCCACCATGCCCAGCCAGGGTGACTCATTTCTAAACCCAGCTCACAGGCAAGAGAGAACTCTCCTATCTTGACCTAGTTAATTGTAGTCATGTTGACTCTCATACCCAAACTTAATGCCACAGGTGCAATAATGGGTCCATACCAGCAGGAAGGTCTCAAAATTGATTGCAATTCTCATTCATACTGTATGAGGCCATTCGATAGTATACAGAGTGTGCTAACTGGTCCAAGCACAACAGGTAAGATTTTGACACTCATATGCACACCCAGCCAACAGTAAATATTGTCATCCTCTGATATAAACACACATCACTGTTGAGGTTCTAAATCTCACACCTATAGTCAGTCAAAGATGGAAAAATTGACTCACACATAGATACATGTAGGATGGTGCCTCTCAGACCAAAATTCAGCACACCTGTGAGGCGGTGACTTTTCTAAGGAGACACAGTCTTCACAGAAATTGATGCTGTCATGCACAAATCCAGTCGGCTGTTGAGCTGGTTACTCTTGGGCTTACACTCAACATACAGGAGGTATTGAATGCCATACCTACAACTCAGTTGTGGGATTGTTCATCTCATTTCTGGGCCATTCTACAGGTTTGACTGTGAAATCTGCCAGTGCTTAGCATCTGAGTGACTTGATGCTCTTGCATGGACCTAGCCCACAGATGGGATATTAACATATTGCTGGATCCAGCACCTTGAAGATGTAACTCTGTTCTCCTTCCTTGGCACTGCCCACATTGAGCATTTTTACATATGGCTAGACTTTGCAACCAGGTCATGTGAGTCTCCTTTCTTCTTTGGCTCTGCCCTCAGAAAGCATTGTTGTATATAGCTTTGCCTCACCCAGGTTATGTGACTCACCTGCTTGTGCACTGCCCATATGGGACACTTGGGTATATCCAACACCCAGGCAATGCAACTCTACTCCCTAGGCCCTGCCTACAAGGGGCATTATGACATATCTCTGTGCTCATCACCAGGTAATGTGATTCTCTTCTCCTGCCTAGTCCCTTTGCACAGAAGGGATTTTGACATGTTACTGGGCTTAGCACCAAGTTGATGTGAATCTTCTGCCTAGATCAAGTTAACAGAAGGCATTGTGAAATACCTCTGGGTTCATCACCTAGATGATGTGACTCTTCTCTCTTACCTGAATATTGCCCATAAGAGATTGTGACATATTTTTGGATCTATAACCGGGATAATGTGACTCTTCTCTCCGGCCCGAGTCAGGCCCACTGAAAGAAGTGTGACTTACAAATGGGCACAGCACACAGGTGATGTGATTCTTCTTCCTGGCCCCTACCTACAGGGGTCACTGTCAACAACTCTGGGCCCATCACCCACACTATGTGACTCTACTTCTTCCTACAGACTGCTCACAGCAAAGACTGTGACCTGTTAATTTGCCCAGTACCTACATGATGTGACTTTTCTCTCATGCCTGAGCCCCATCTTGGGGCTGAATCTGACACATAGCTAGGCCTAGTCCCTAGGTTATTTACTTCTTTTTCAAAATTCTACCCATCAGGGGCATTGAAACAACTTTTTTGTACTTCACCTAGGTAATGTTACCCTGTTGCCTGGACTCTCTTCTCAGGGAGTGTTGTGAGATATTGCTGGACCTAGTGCCTAGGTGATATTACTCTCTTTTTTGACTGGGCCCTGTATATAATGTATATTTTTTATATATAGCTGGGTTCAATGGCTAGGTGATGCAACTCTTACACATAGGACCTGCCCACAGAGACATTATAATATTTCTTTATCTCTGACTCTCCTCTTTTTTCTTAGCCCTGACAAAAAGGGAGATAGTAAGGTATAACTGGACCTAGAAACTCATGTTTCTTTTTCTTTTTTTTCAGATGGAGTTTCACTCTTGTTACCCAGGCTGGAGGGCAATAACATGATCTCGGCTCACCACAACCTCTGCCTTCTGGGTTCAAGCAATTCTCCTGCCTCAGCTTTCAGAGTAGCTGGGACTACAGGCACACACCACCATGCCCAGCTAATTTTTCTATTTTTAGTAAAGATAGGGTTTCACCTTGTTGACCAGGATGGTCTCGATTTCTTGACCTCATGATCCACCCACCTCAGCCTCCCAAAGTGCTGGGATTATAGGCATGAGCCACTGTGCCTGGCCAAAAACAGATATTTCTAATGCCACTCTGGCTTATAAGATAACCCTGAGTGATGGCTTTAAAACTAGAAGCAAGCTTTTCATGAAATGGCTTGACTGTGTGTGCATTCACCCCAGAGAGTTGAACCTATGTTTGGATTCAGCAGTTTATAAATACACTTCATGTAGAATCTAGAAAGGGACATTTCAGACTCAATGGAGGCCTATGGCAAAAAGACAAATATCTCCTGATCAAAACTAATGGGAATCTATTTGTGAAACTGCTTTGTGATGTGTGCATTCAGCTGCCAGAGTTTAACTTACATTTGGATTCAGCAGCTGAGAAACACTCTTTGTGTAGAATTTAAGAACAGGTATTATTTCAAATACCACTCTGGCCTATGTGGAAACCCAAATTACTGTCTGTAAAACCTAGAAGCAAGCTATCTGTGAAACTGCTTTGTTTTGTGTGTGTTCACCTCAGAGAGTTGAACCTATGTTTTGATTCAACAGTTTAGAAACACACTTTGTGTAGAATCTAGAAAGAGACATTTCAGACTGAGTGGAGGCCTATGGTGAAAAGACAAATATCTCCTGATCAAAACTAATGGGAAGCTATTTGTGAAACTGCTTTGAAATGTGTGCATTCACCTTCCACAGTTTGACTTATGTTTGGATTCAGCAGCTGAGAAACACTCTTTGTTTAGAATCTAAAAACAGATATTTCCAATGCCACTCTGGCCTCTGAGGGAACACTAAATGACTGACTTTGAAACCTAGAAGCAAGCTATCTGTGAAACTGCATTTCTGTGTATGAGTTCACCTGAGAGAGTTGAATCTATGTTTTAATTCAGCAGTTTTGTGTAGAATCTAGAAAGGGACATTTCAGACTCAATGGAGGCCTATGGCAAAAAGACAAATATCTCCTGATCAAAACTAATGGGAATCTATTTGTGAAACTGCTTTGTGATGTGTGCATTCAGCTGCCAGAGTTTAACTTACATTTGGATTCAGCAGCTGAGAAACACTCTTTGTGTAGAATTTAAGAACAGGTATTATTTCAAATACCACTCTGGCCTATGTGGAAACCCAAATTACTGTCTGTAAAACCTAGAAGCAAGCTATCTGTGAAACTGCTTTGTTTTGTGTGTGTTCACCTCAGAGAGTTGAACCTATGTTTTGATTCAACAGTTTAGAAACACACTTTGTGTAGAATCTAGAAAGAGACATTTCAGACTGAGTGGAGGCCTATGGTGAAAAGACAAATATCTCCTGATCAAAACTAATGGGAAGCTATTTGTGAAACTGCTTTGAAATGTGTGCATTCACCTTCCACAGTTTGACTTATGTTTGGATTCAGCAGCTGAGAAACACTCTTTGTTTAGAATCTAAAAACAGATATTTCCAATGCCACTCTGGCCTCTGAGGGAACACTAAATGACTGACTTTGAAACCTAGAAGCAAGCTATCTGTGAAACTGCATTTCTGTGTATGAGTTCACCTGAGAGAGTTGAATCTATGTTTTAATTCAGCAGTTTTGTGTAGAATCTAGAAAGGAACATTTCAGACTGAATGAAAGCTTATGGTACAAAGGCAAATATTTTATGATAAAACTAATGGGAAGCTATTTGTGAAACTGCTTTTTTGAGGTGTTCATTCACCTTCTGGAGTTTAACTAATGTTTTAATTCAGCAGTTTAGAAACAGACTTCATGTAGAATCTAGAAGTGCACATATCAGACTTAATTGAAGCCTACTTAGAAATGACAAATATATCACGTTAAAAACTAATCAGAAACTATTTGTGAAACTGGTTTGTGATGTGTGCCTTCAAATTCCAGAGTTTAACTTATGATTTGATTCAGCAGGTTAGAAATACTCTTTGTTAGAATATATAAACAGATATTTCCCATTCCACTCTTACCTATGGAGGAAAAGCTAATAATTGGCTTTGAAACTTGGAAGCAACCTATCTGTGAAACTGCTTTGCTATTTTCACCTCAGAGAGTTGGACCTACATTTTCATTCAGCCGTTTGGAAACACACTTTGTGTAGAATCTAGAAAGGGACATTTCAGACTGAATGAAGGCCTATGGTAAAAACATATCTCATGAGAAAAACTAATGGGAAGTGATTTGTGAAACTTCCTTGAGATGTGTACCTCACCTTTCAGAGTTAATTTTTTTTTGATTCAGCAGTTTAGAAACACTCTTTGTGTAGAATCTAAAAACAGATATTTTCAATACCACTCTGGCCTATGGGGGAAAACCACATAACTGGCTTTAAAACCTAGAAGCAAGCTATCTGTGATACTGCTTTGCTATGTGCGCATTCACCTGAGAGAATTGAACCTATGTTTTGATTCAGCAGTTTAGAAACACACTTGGTGTAGAATCTAGAAATGCACATATCAGACTTAATTGAAGCCTACTTAGAAATGACAAATATATCACGTTAAAAACTAATCAGAAACTATTTGTGAAACTGGTTTGTGATGTGTGCCTTCAAATTCCAGAGTTTAACTTATGATTTGATTCAGCAGGTTAGAAATACTCTTTGTTAGAATATATAAACAGATATTTCCCATTCCACTCTTACCTATGGAGGAAAAGCTAATAATTGGCTTTGAAACTTGGAAGCAACCTATCTGTGAAACTGCTTTGCTATTTTCACCTCAGAGAGTTGGACCTACATTTTCATTCAGCCGTTTGGAAACACACTTTGTGTAGAATCTAGAAAGGGACATTTCAGACTGAATGAAGGCCTATGGTAAAAACATATCTCATGAGAAAAACTAATGGGAAGTGATTTGTGAAACTTCCTTGAGATGTGTACCTCACCTTTCAGAGTTAATTTTTTTTTGATTCAGCAGTTTAGAAACACTCTTTGTGTAGAATCTAAAAACAGATATTTTCAATACCACTCTGGCCTATGGGGGAAAACCACATAACTGGCTTTAAAACCTAGAAGCAAGCTATCTGTGATACTGCTTTGCTATGTGCGCATTCACCTGAGAGAATTGAACCTATGTTTTGATTCAGCAGTTTAGAAACACACTTGGTGTAGAATCTAGAAGGAGACATTTCAGAATGAATGGAAGTCTATGGTGAAATGGCAAATAGCTCATGATATAAACTAATGGGAAGCTATTTGTTAAACTGCTTTGTGATGTGTGCATTCACTTACCAGAGTTTAACTTATGTTTGCAGTTAGTGGTCTAGAAACACTCTTTGTGTAGAATGTTAAAGCAGATATTTCCAACTGTACTCTGGCCTATGGGGGAAACCAAATAACTGGCTTTAAAACCTAGAAGTAAGCTATCTGTGAAACTGCTTGGCTCTGTGTACATTCAGCTCAGAGAGTTTAACCTATGTTTTGATTCAGCAGTTTAGAAACATTTCATGTGGAATCTAGAATGGGGACATTTAAGACTGAATGGAAGCCTATGGTGAAAAGAGAAATATCTCACATTACAAATTCATGGGAAACTATGTGTGAAACTGCTTTGTGATGTGTGCATTCACTTTCCAGAGTTTAACATACATATACATACATATGTATGTATATACATATATTATATATTTTTTATATATACCTGTATATAAATATAATGTATAGGCCACCCTCATCAGCTGTTTATGCAGTAATTTACAGCTATAGTATAACTTTTAGGAAGAAAGTTCCTTGGGTCTTCCAGTAGGAGCTGTGATCAACTCTGCTGACAACACAGGAGCCAAAAATTTGTATATTATCTCTGTGAAGGGGATCAAGGGACAGCTGAACAGACTTCCCGCTGCTGGTGTCAGTGACATGGTGATGGCCACAGTCAAGAAAGGCAAACCAGAGCTGAGAAAGAAAGTACATCCAGCAGTGGTCATTCGACAATGAAAGTCATACCGGAGAAAAGATGGCGTGTTTCTTTATTTTGAAGATAATGCAGGGGTCATAGTGAACAATAAAGGCGAGTATACATGTAATACATATATACTGAAAAAATACAGTATGTATATTTTATATATATATAAATTATACATGTAAAAATTTATATTTATTAATTTAAATAATTATATATAAAATATATGTAAAATAGGTAAATGTATAATACCTACTTTTTATATACAGGTATATATAAATATAAAAATATTTACTTCTAAAATAATTAAATAAATTAAAAAATCTCTAAATACAATTTTTTTTACTGCAGATAAATATTATTTTATTTCCATACTCTTGGTAACATTTGTGGCACAGGTATTCAATCTCACAGGGATGTTAAAACACACACTTGGAGGGTGCCCAGGATGCTTAGCAGTTGTGGATTTGAACACTCACAGGCCAAGCCTAAGGGTCCTCAGGAAGCTACTTCTCCAGGTCATCTGCCAGGTAGATGGGCTTCCTTGGGAAACAGGTGACCCCACCAGGATGAGGGGAACTACCAGGGACTCGATGGCACCACACAGCAGCCCCATGTTCTGACAATGTGACACAGGTCAACTAATACCCAGGAGAAGCCACAGCAGAGCTGCCTGGGTTGGTGCCAGAGCAACAGGCAGAAGTGACTGTGCTGTCCCTGGCTGCCCTCCAGTGGTGGCTACTATGTCATTCTGATAAAAAGTAAAACTAAGATGCTGTGAGACTGAAAATCTGAATCATTGCAGAGACACATTCTTAAAATCAAAATGAATCTATAAAATTGTGTCTAGAAACTCTGCCTGGTGCCAATAAGCAGCAAAGTCAACAAAGGGTAAAAAAACAAAACTTCAACAACATTATTAAAAATCAAAACTGAACTCGACTGCAATCACTTCTGGTTAGTCCACTAGTGACTTAAAAGTAAAAATCATTATCAGCAAGAGATTAAGAACGTAACTTTATTGAGAAGTTAATATTAAACAAATAGTCCATTAACAGTTTTCTGTTTAAAAAGAAAAAGGCCCAAACAATCATTTCAAGGCAGAGCAGGTGAAAGGCCCAGAACACTCTGGTGCGCTCACTGCTGTTGCTGAACAGGAAACCCAAGGCCATCAGGATGAAGGGCGTGACCAAGGGCTTAGAGGAAATGGTGTAAAAACTTCCTCAACTTGCCCGGCTAGGGCTAAGCTGCAAGTCCTGCCTTTCTGTTTCTGTTGTAGTGAAACCTTCCACCATTTCCTTCTCGGACCATGAAGGGCAAAAACAAAACAAAACAAAACAAAAAAATCAAAACCAAAAAAAGATGTTAAGATCCAAGCAACAAAAAACACAACCAAACCAAGAGGCATCCAACCGAGTCCACGTCCCTCATCCCGGCCACACACCCGCACCAAGGGAGCACCGGGCAGGGGTGCCGGGAAGCGCCGGGACAGAATGGCCCCACCTCATCGCTCATCCTGCCCTGGCTGGCAGCGCAGTGGGAATTCCACCCTCCATCTCAGGCAGTGGGGAAGTTGGAGGAGAATGGGCCTTCCTTGGGGAGCCTGTGGAGGCTCTGTTTTCTATCCAGTCTTTCTTTCCCAGCCCCCTACTCCCAAGGCAGTGTGGGGCTCAGCAGCGCAGAGCAGGCCCAGGCCTGAGCAGGGAAGCACTGTGAACGAGACTTACCTTTGTGGCCAGCTGTGCCAGGGCGGGGCTGGCAAGCCTGGGGGTGCAGGTGGCTTTCATCCTAGGGGCTCACTGGGCCCCATCACCCTTGTGTCGTGACCTCAGCATCCCACCTCCCTCATGCCCAGCAGTCCTGCCAATGCCCCCAGCCTGGTGAGGAAGCTGTCTGACAGCAGCCCAGGGCCGACTCCAACAGAAAGGGCTGACCTGGCTCCAGGACTCGGGGGCAACACAGGGGAGAATGAAGAAACCCTGGCCAGCCAGGAGCCACTACTCACACCACCGAGCGTGGCCAGGTGGGCCCTGAGGGTGAGGACATGATGCTCCTGGCCGTTCTTTCTATCTCCCCCATTCTTTACCATCTGAGTGAAGAAAACACCTCGCTCTCTCGCTTGCCCGCAGCATCCTCACCGGCCCGGCCTGGCCTCCGCAGCCGCGAGCAGTGGCCTCCACACTGGTGTCGGCATCGCAGACTCCAGACTGCTCACAGCAGCCCCCGTGCCCCGCCCGGGACGCCGACCCCACCGCAGACGCACCGTCGATTGGCCTGCTGGGCGCCAGGGCCAAATCTTGCAGCAACTTCTCTTTGTTTCTTTTTTTTTAAAAAAAGCAGATCCCATCAGTCAGCTGCGCCTACACCACTGCCTGTGTCCTCACCGCCGCAGCCGTGCAGTTGGAATTGATCACACGTTTTCAGTTGTACTTCGATCCTGAATTAATCTTTAAACACTTTCAAATATGGAGATTAATCACCAATTTCTTATTATTTGGGCCAGATGGATTCAATTTTTTATTTAACATGATTTTTCTATATCGTTACTGTCGAATGCTAGAAGATGGCTCTTTCTGGGGTCAGAGAGGAGACTTTGTATTTATGTTCCTTTTTGGTGGATTCTTAATGACCATTTTTGGTTTGTTTGCGAGCTTAGTTTCCTTGGGCTAGGCCTTTACAATAATGCTCGTCTACCTGTGGAGCCGAAGGAACCCCTATGTTCGCATGAACTTCTTTGGCCTTCTCAACTTCCAGGCCCCCTTTCTGCCCTGGGTGCTCATGGGGTTTTCCTCATTGTTGGGGAACTCAATCATTGTGGACCTTTTGGGTATTGCAGTTGGACACATATATTTTATCTTGGAAGATGTATTTCCTAATCAGCATGGTGGAATAAGAATTCTGAAAACACCATCTATCTTGAAAGCTATTTTTGATACATCAGATGAGGATCCAAATAACAATCCACTACCTGAAGAATGGCCAGGAGGCTTTGCCTGGCTTGAGGACCAGCGCCTCGAAGGTTAAAGCAGCAGTGCCAATAATGAGACCCAGCTGGGAAGGACTCAGTGATACCCATTGGGATTCTTTTATCCTTTGTTGCAAAAGTATGGACTCTTTTGACAACCTGGCAGATTTTTTTTTTTTTTTTTGAGACGGAGTTTCACTCTTGTTACCCAGGCTGGAGTGCAATGGCACGATCTCGGCTCACCACAACCTCCGCCTCCTGGGTTCAGGCAGTTCTCCTGCCTCAGCCTCCTGAGTAGCTGGGATTACAGGCACCCGCCACCATGCCCAGCTAATTTTTGTATTTTTAGTAGAGACGGGGTTTCACCATGTTGACCAGGATGGTCTCGATCTCTTGAAGCACTTTATAAAATGGTACACTGACTAATCCAGAAGACATTTCCAACAGTCTGCCAGTGGTTCCTCACTACACTGGTACTGAAAGTATAATTTATTGGAGCCAAAAACCTGTAGAAACAAATATCCTGCCACCTGTAACAAGTACAGGAGTACTTGATTTTTATGGCATAAGGCAGGGCTTTTTCCTCCTCTCTTTGATAGATGAGGCCATGCTGTAAATGGAAGTTTCAGAGAGGACAAAATAAAACTGAATACCATTTTTCTCTCACTGCAAAAACAAACAAAAGTTTAGTTTTTAGAGCAGATCTAATTTGTATTAGATTTGTAATTAGACACTGGTAATTTTAGGTGTAAATTTATTATAGTGTGCTTTTTAATGGTAAATAAAAATTTATATTTTTATATACAAAAATGTTTTTATAAATACATTTATATTATATATAAAATATTTATTTATTTAATCATATAAAATATTGTATGTTATGTATTTATATATAAAATTATATATATTAAATATATACATTTTTACATTTGTCCATATATATGTACTTACATGTATATGTACATCATTTGTATGTATACATTTAATTTAATGTACATGTGTACATTTTTAAATTTAATACTTTTAATACATTACATGTATTAAACATACAAATATACATATATGTATATTGTAGAAATTCATATACTTTTTTTTTCCTCACAATGCTTTATTCACAAAGAAGAGTTAATGGTCAACAAAATGCTACTGGATCCTGATTTAGGGCTGTTTTTTTTTTTTTTTTGAGACGGAGTTTCACTCTTGTTACCCAGGCTGGAGTGCAATGGCACGATCTCGGCTCACCACAACCTCCGCCTCCTGGGTTCAGGCAGTTCTCCTGCCTCAGCCTCCTGAGTAGCTGGGATTACAGGCACCCGCCACCATGCCCAGCTAATTTTTGTATTTTTAGTAGAGACGGGGTTTCACCATGTTGACCAGGATGGTCTCGATCTCTTGAAGCACTTTATAAAATGGTACACTGACTAATCCAGAAGACATTTCCAACAGTCTGCCAGTGGTTCCTCACTACACTGGTACTGAAAGTATAATTTATTGGAGCCAAAAACCTGTAGAAACAAATATCCTGCCACCTGTAACAAGTACAGGAGTACTTGATTTTTATGGCATAAGGCAGGGCTTTTTCCTCCTCTCTTTGATAGATGAGGCCATGCTGTAAATGGAAGTTTCAGAGAGGACAAAATAAAACTGAATACCATTTTTCTCTCACTGCAAAAACAAACAAAAGTTTAGTTTTTAGAGCAGATCTAATTTGTATTAGATTTGTAATTAGACACTGGTAATTTTAGGTGTAAATTTATTATAGTGTGCTTTTTAATGGTAAATAAAAATTTATATTTTTATATACAAAAATGTTTTTATAAATACATTTATATTATATATAAAATATTTATTTATTTAATCATATAAAATATTGTATGTTATGTATTTATATATAAAATTATATATATTAAATATATACATTTTTACATTTGTCCATATATATGTACTTACATGTATATGTACATCATTTGTATGTATACATTTAATTTAATGTACATATGTACATTTTTAAATTTAATACTTTTAATACATTACATGTATTAAACATACAAATATACATATATGTATATTGTAGAAATTCATATACTTTTTTTCCTCACAATGCTTTATTCACAAAGAAGAGTTAATGGTCAACAAAATGCTACTGGATCCTGATTTAGGGCTGTTTTTTTTTTTTTTTTTGCTATGAAAGTGCTTTATTAGGCCAAACTACTTACTATGCTGCCATTTAGAGATTATATTACTCCACCATAATATATCTAAGTTATCACTAGAATAATAGCTATGTTATTACTAAATAACAGCCAGCAAATTGAGGAACATATCTCAAAATAATAAGAGCTATTTATGACAAACCAACAGCCAATATCATATTGAATGGGCAAAAAACTGGAAGCATTCCTTTGAAATCTGGCACTAGACAAGGATGCCTCTCTCACCACTCCTATTCAATATAGTACTGGAAGTTCTAGCCAGAGCAATTAGGCAAGAAAAAGAAATAAAGTGTCTTCAAATAGGAAAGGAGGAAGCCAAATTGTCTCTATTTGCAGATGACATGATAGTATATCTAGTAGGCCTCATCGTCTCAGCCAAAAATCTGAAATTGATAAGCAACTTCAGCAAAGTCTCAGAATACAAAATCAATGTGCAATAATTACAAACATTTCTATACACCAATAACAGACTTAAAGAGAGCCAAATCAAGAATGAACTGCCATTTACAATTGCTACAAAGAGAATAAAATACCTAGGAATATAACTAACAAGGAATGTGAAGGACCTCTTCAAGGAGAACTACAAGCCACTGCTCAACAAAATAAGAGAGGACACAAACAGATGGAGAAACATTCCATGTTCATAATTAGAAAAAACAAATATCATAAAAATAACCATACTGCCCAAAGTAATTTAGAGATTCAATGCTATCCCCATCAAGCTACCAATGACCTTCACAGAACTGAAAATAACCACCTTAAGCTTCATACGGAACCAAAAGAGAGCCCGCATAGCCAAGTCAATTCTAAACAAAAAGAACACAGCGAGAGGCATCACACTACCAGACTTCAAACTATACTACAAGTCTACAGTAATCAAAACAGCATGGTACTGGTACCAAAACAAAAATATAGACCAGTGGAACAGAACAGAGGCCTCGGAGGCAACACAAACAGATCTACAACCATCTGAAGTTTGACAAATCTGACAAAAGCAAGCAATGGGGAAAGGATTTTCTGTTCAATAAATGGTGTTGGGAGAACTGGCTAGCTATGTGCAGAAAGCAGAAACTGGACCCCTTCCTGACACCTTACACTAAAATTAACCCCAGATGGGTTAAAGACTTAAACATAAGACCTAACAACAGGGTCCAGGTGTGGTGGCTCATGCCTGTAATCCAAGCACTTTGAGAGGCCAAGGTGGGTGGATCACAAGGTTAAGAGATTGAGACCATCCTGGTCAACATGATGAAACCCTGTCTCAACTAAAAATACAAGAAATTAGCTGGGCATGGTAGCACATACCCATAATCCCAGCCACTCAGGAGGCTGAGGCAGGAGAATTGCCTGAACCCAGGAGATGGAGGTTGCAGTGAGCCGAGATTGCACCATTGCACTCCAGCCTGCATAACAAGAGCAAAACTCCATCTCAAAAAAAAAAAAAAAAAAAAAAAAAAGAAAAGAAAAGAAAAAAAAGATCTAACACCATAAAAACCCTAGAAGAAAATCTAGGCAAAAACAATTCAGAACATAGGCGTAGGCAAGGACTTCATTACCAAAACCCTAGAAGTATTGGAAACAAAATCTAAAATAGACAAATGGGACCTCATCAAACTCCACAGCTTCTGCTTGGCAAAAGAAACATTCATTAGAGTGAATCGGCAACCAACAGAATGGAAAAATATTTTTGCAGTTTACCCATCTGACAAAGGGCTGATATCCAGAATCGACAAAGAACTAAACAGATTTACAAGAACAAAACAAAGAAGCCCATTCAAAAGTGGGCAAAGGATATAAACAGACACTTTACAAAAGAAGACACACAGGAGGCCAACAGACATATGAAAAAATACTCATCATCACTGGTCATTAGAGAAATGCAAATCAAAACTACTTTGAAATACCATCTCACGCCAGTTAGAATGGTGATCATTATAAAATCTGGAGACAACAGATGCTGAAAAGGATGTGGAGAAATATGAACAATTTTACCCTGCTGGTGGGAGTGTAAATTAGTTCAACCATTGTGGAAGACAGTGTGGTGATTCCTCAAAGACCTAGAAATAAAAATTCCATTTGACCTAGCAATCCCATTAATGGGTATATATTTAAAAGACTATAAATTATTCTCATATAAGGACACATGCACATGAATGTTCATTGCAGCATGGTTTACAATACCAACAACCTGGAACCAACCCAAATGTCCATTGATGATAGACTGGACAAGAAAAATGTGGGACATATAAACCATGGAATATTATGCAGCCATCAAAAGGGATGAGTTCATGTCCTTTGTAGGGACATGGATGAACCTGGAGACCATCATTCTCAGCAAACTGTCACAAGAACAGAAAATGAAATACCACATGTTTTCATTCATAGGCGGGTGTTGAACAATAAGAACACATAAATAGGAGGGGAGCACTATACCCTGGGGTCTGTTGGGGAGTGGGGAGTTGGGGAGAGATAGCATGGGGAGAAATGCCAGATATAGGTGAAGGGGAGGAAGGCAGTGAATCACACTGCCATGTGTGTACCTATGCAGCAATCTTGCATTTTCTTCACATGTACCCCAAAACCTAAAATGCAATTAAAAAAAGAAAAGAAAAAAAAAATTGCTGGGCAAGGTGGCTCACGCCTGTAATCCCAGCACTTTGGGAGGCTGAGGCAGGTGGATCACAAGATCAATAGATCGAGACCATCCTGGTCAACATAGTGAAACCCCATCTCTACTAAAAATACAAAAAATTAGCTGGGCATGATGGCATGTGCCTGTAATCCCAGCTACTCAGGAGGCTGAGGCAGGAGGATTGCCTGAACCCAGGAGGCAGAGGTTGCGGTGAGCCGAGATCATGCCATTCAGTCCAGCCTGGGTAACAAGAGCAAAAATTCCGTCTCAAAAACAAAATGAAAACATGCTAAGTGAAAGAAATCAATTCCCCCAAAACACATATTGTATAACTCCATTTTATGAATTGTCCAGAACAGGCCAATTTATAGAAATAAAAAGTAGATTAGCAGATGCCGAAGGATAGAGGGTTAGGAGAGATAAAAATGTTCCAAAAATGACTACAGTAATTCTTGGCACAACTCTTTAAAAATACTAAAACCTACTGAATTGTACACTTTAACCAGGTAAATTATATGGTATGTAAATATCTCAATAAAGTTGTTATTAAAAAAATGTAGTTTTCCCTGTGTCTTTAAGTCTTCATTCTGAAAGTTTCTGTGTCATGTCAAACTGTGATTACATAAATGTTTGTGTCTTTTCACCTATTTACCTGCCTTTGTTAGTTGATTTTCAGTGAATGTTCACAGGGTAGTGTGAAGTCATCCTCCCTCCTACATGCACAAGACACGTCACTCCCTTGGTTTACTTTTTCCTTCATACATGGAGTGGTTTTGCTAAAAGATCTGTATTTTTGCATTAATTTCTTAAATTCTTGAATGAAAAATCTCCCTCTCATTCTTCCTTTCCTGGTGGGAGGAAACCGAGAAAGAGCAGCCCCTGATATGTAGAAGGGGGCCTGGCACTCACAGAAGGTGTCACAGATTCCCGATCCCAGACAAGTTTTACCTGAAACCTTGATAAAGCAAGACAAGATGAGGGCCATTTACAAGATTTTCCCAGTAAAGAGAAACTCAAGAACACTGTGACACCCCGCAAAATACCAGACACTTCACTGACTTGGTTAAAATGAGTGACATCCACCTCATTCTCAGTAACAGCTTTTTCCTGGCCATTGGCTGCCCTCTTCTAGATAAGATTCATTGAGATATGAAACAATAGAAAAGCCTCCTCCATCAGAAGGTATCCAACTTAGAGTGACACCCCCACACTGTCAGACACTCCCCCAGATTACCCAATCACAGTCCATATCCTAGGAAAGTTTCCTTTGATTCTGTCCTTCTGAGACCACTCACAGCTCCTCAGGCTGTGCTCCTCTGTCACCGTGAAGGTAATCAACACAGCCTGATCTAGTTTGGCTTGGCTCACAGGGGATTTACTGTTGGTCTTGTTCTTTTTGGGCTCCGCTATGAGACCAGGCCCTGGCTACTGGATTACCAAGGACCCTGGCCCTTCTTCCCTTATGACAGCCTCTGCACACCTGGACACGTTGCTCCTAGCACCCTTAAAGCTTCTTGTGAGCTAAGTGAGGAGGGATGTGTGCCCAACCACACTCCTGGTACTTACTGTGGCCCGTGTTAAATATCATTTCATAACATCTTCTTAATTAATGAACACAGGAATCAATGCTTCCTAATCTAACTTAGATGTAAGTTGAACCACTGTAATAATATATGTTTTTGGTAATAATATTTTTGAAAATCGTCTTAACTTGTTCAAGTAGTCAATGAATTCTTTTCAGAAAAAATCTTTCAGAATAAAATAGCATTAAGACTTCAAATTGGGAGTAGAGGCAAGATGGCGTCATAGAGGCGACTCAGGATTGCAGCTCTCAGTGAAGGCGCAGAGGGTGAGTCCTAGCCGCATTCTCGGATGGACCTTTTATGCCCACAGAGTGTTGAATGTCCCAGGTGTGGGAGAGACACTGGACCCTAGTGCAACCGGCTAACGCAGCTGGCTCCCGCCGCCTCTTCAGCCGGCGCCGCAGCGGGACCCGGCGTGGAACTCACTGGTCTGGGTGCCCTGTTAAACCGGCAATCTGAGATTTGGAAGGGCAGATCGGCATGTCCATTTGATTAAACGGGACTTGGACAATGAGCCAGACCAGGAGTTTCCTGGGAAGCGTGATCTGAGCCGGGGTAGTGGGCAGCGGCACGGGAGATCGCACGGATCCCAGTGCCCTATCGGCAGGCTCCTGGGGCGCCAGTGAGAGAGTCGACCTTTCAGCTTGGGGAGAGGAAGAGAGAGAGAGAGGACGGACTCTGAGGCAGGGAGCTGGGTGATCAGGCTCGGCGGGTCCCACGCTCACGGGGACAAGCAGGGCGGCGACTGGAGGCGCTTGGGGCTGAGAGTTTTGCTGCCAGCATCTAGGACGGTGCAGCCCGGTGAGGAAGGGGCGTCCACCATCACTGACGCAGTGCACCCCGCTGAAGTACCGCCCAGGTCCGACCGCAGCCTGCCGTTGCCGAGGCAACCTTCCATAACAGAGAGACTCCCCCAGGCAGCAATAGGGCGGACCCGCGGTAGCAGGTCAGAGCCCCAGCAGGCAAATAGTGAATAGACTGCCGCCTAGTGGAGTAGGACAGTGCAACAGATACTCATAAAGAAAGCCCCAACTCCCTGAGACAGAGCATCTAAGGGTGAAAAAAAAAGGGTGGTGTTTTATGAGTTCTATTGCAGCAGACATAAACAACCTCCCAACAACCCTGAATGAACAACGGAGCTCACAGCTCAGCACTGGAGCTCCTATAAAGCACAGACTGTCTCCTCAAGCAGCTCCCTGACCCCTGTATATCCAAGGAGTCACCCCAGAAAAGGACTAATCAGACTGACATTTGGCTGGCATCATTCTGGAACAAGGGCAGCAGAAAAAGAAACTGGTATCATCCTCACTGTTCCGCAGCTGCTGCAGGTATACCCCAGACAAACAGGGCCTGGAGTGGACCTCAGCACTCATACAGCAGAGAGGATAGACCATTAGAGGGAAAACTAATTAACAGAAATACTTCATCATCAACAATCTCAGTGTCCACACAGAGACCCAATTGAAAAATCAGCAACTACTAAGACGAGAGGCAGATAAATCCATAAAGATGGGAAGAAACCAGCGCAAAAAGGAGGAAAACACCCGAAACCAAAGCACCTCACCTCCAAAAAAGGACCAAAACTCCTCACCAGCAAGGGAACAAAGCTGGACGGAGAATGAATGTGACGAAATGTCAGAATCAGACTTCAGAAAGTGGATAATGAGAAACTTCAGTGAGCTAAAGGAACATGTTCTAAACCAGTGCAAAGAAACTAAGAACCTTGAAAAAAGATTTGAAAAAAGATTCGAGGAATTGATAACAAGAATGGACAACTTAGAGAGGAATATGAATGAATTGAAGGAGCTGAAAAACACAACACGAGAACTTCACGAAGCATGCACAAGTTTCAACAGCCGATTTGACCAAGCAGAAGAAAGAATATCAGAAGTTGAAGATCAACTCAATGAAATAAAACGAGAAACCAAAATTAAAGAAAAAAGCACAAAAAGGAATGAACAAAATTTCCAAGAAATGTGGGCCTATGTGAAGAGACCCAACCTACGTTTGATAGGTGTACCAGAATGTGACGAAGAGAATGAATCCAAGCTGGAAAACACTCTTCAGGATATTATCCAGGAAAATTTCCCCAACCTAGCAAGACAGGTCAATACTCAACTCCAGGAAATACAGAGAACACCACAAAGATACTCCGCAAGAAGAGCAACCCCAAGGCACATAATCGTCAGATTCACCAGGGTTGAAATGAAGGAGAAAATACTAAGGGCAGCCAGAGAGAAAGGTCGGGTCACCCACAAAGGGAAGCCCATCAGACTCACAGCAGATCTCTCAGCAGAGACTCTACAAGCCAGAAGAGAGTGGGGGCCAATATTCAACATCCTTAAAGAAAAGAACTTTCAACCCAGAATTTCATATCCAGCCAAACTGAGCTTCATAAGTGAAGGAAAAATAAAATCCTTCACGAACAAGCAAGCACTCAGAGATTTTGTCACCACTAGGCCTGCTTTACAAGAGCTCCTGAAAGAGGCACTACACATAGAAAGAAACAACCAGTTCCAGCCATCCTAAAAGCATACCAAATGCTAAAGACCATCAACAAAATGAAGAATGTACATGAACCAATGGGCAAAACAGCCAGCTAGCATCAAAATGGCAGTATCAAATTCACACATAACAATATTAACCCTGAATGTAAATGGGCTAAATGCACCAATCAAAAGACACAGACTGGCAAATTGGATAAAAAACCAAAACCCATCGGTGTGCTGTATCCAGGAAACCCACCTCACATGCAAAGATACACAAAGGCTCAAAATAAAGGGATGGAGGAAGATGTACCAAGCAAATGGAGAGCAAAAAAAGCAGGAGTTGCAATTCTCATCTCTGATTAAACGGGACTTGGACAATGAGCCAGACCAGGAGTTTCCTGGGAAGCGTGATCTGAGCCGGGTAGTGGGCAGCGGCACGGAGATCGACGGATCCCAGTGCCCTATCGGCAGGCTCCTGGGGCGCCAGTGAGAGAGTCGACCTTTCAGCTTGGGAGAGGAAGAGAGAGAGAGAGAGAGAGAGAGGACGGACTCTGAGGCAGGGAGCTGGGTGATCAGGCTCGGCGGGTCCCACGCTCACGGGGACAAGCAGGGCGGCGACTGGAGGCGCTTGGGGCTGAGAGTTTTGCTGCCAGCATCTAGGACGGTGCAGCCCGGTGAGGGAGGGGCGTCCACCATCTCTGACGCAGTGCACCCCCGCTGAAGTACCGCCCAGGTCCGACCGCAGCCTGCCGTTGCCGAGGCAACCTTCCATAACAGAGAGACTCCCCCAGGCAGCAATAGGGCGGACCCGCGGTAGCAGGTCAGAGCCCCAGCAGGCAAATAGTGAATAGACTGCCGCCTAGTGGAGTAGGACAGTGCAACAGATACTCATAAAGAAAGCCCCAACTCCCTGAGACAGAGCATCTAAGGGTGAAAAAAAAAGGGTGGTGTTTTATGAGTTCTATTGCAGCAGACATAAACAACCCCCAACAACCCTGAATGAACAACGGAGCTCACAGCTCAGCACTGGAGCTCCTATAAAGCACAGACTGTCTCCTCAAGCAGCTCCCTGACCCCTGTATATCCAAGGAGTCACCCCAGAAAAGGACTAATCAGACTGACATTTGGCTGGCATCATTCTGGAACAAGGGCAGCAGAAAAAGAAACTGGTATCATCCCTCACTGTTCCGCAGCTGCTGCAGGTATACCCCAGACAAACAGGGCCTGGAGTGGACCTCAGCACTCATACAGCAGAGAGGATAGACCATTAGAGGGAAAACTAATTAACAGAAAT
Source organism: Saguinus midas (assembly GCA_021498475.1). Taxonomy (NCBI): domain Eukaryota; kingdom Metazoa; phylum Chordata; class Mammalia; order Primates; family Cebidae; genus Saguinus; species Saguinus midas. The sequence goes on along the minus strand of CM038395.1, from coordinate 90,524,894 downwards.
ACTTCATCATCAACAATCTCAGTGTCCACACAGAGACCCAATTGAAAAATCAGCAACTACTAAGACGAGAGGCAGATAAATCCATAAAGATGGGAAGAAACCAGCGCAAAAAGGAGGAAAACACCCGAAACCAAAGCACCTCACCTCCAAAAAAGGACCAAAACTCCTCACCAGCAAGGGAACAAAGCTGGACGGAGAATGAATGTGACGAAATGTCGGAATCAGACTTCAGAAAGTGGATAATGAGAAACTTCAGTGAGCTAAAGGAACATGTTCTAAACCAGTGCAAAGAAACTAAGAACCTTGAAAAAAGATTTGAAAAAAGATTCGAGGAATTGATAACAAGAATGGACAACTTAGAGAGGAATATGAATGAATTGAAGGAGCTGAAAAACACAACATGAGAACTTCACGAAGCATGCACAAGTTTCAACAGCCGATTTGACCAAGCAGAAGAAAGAATATCAGAAGTTGAAGATCAACTCAATGAAATAAAATGAGAAACCAAAATTAAAGAAAAAAGCACAAAAAGGAATGAACAAAATTTCCAAGAAATGTGGGCCTATGTGAAGAGACCCAACCTACGTTTGATAGGTGTACCAGAATGTGACGAAGAGAATGAATCCAAGCTGGAAAACACTCTTCAGGATATTATCCAGGAAAATTTCCCCAACCTAGCAAGACAGGTCAATACTCAACTCCAGGAAATACAGAGAACACCACAAAGATACTCCAAGAAGAGCAACCCCAAGGCACATAATCTTCAGATTCACCAGGGTTGAAATGAAGGAGAAAATACTAAGGGCAGCCAGAGAGAAAGGTCGGGTCACCCACAAAGGAAGCCCATCAGACTCACAGCAGATCTCTCAGCAGAGACTCTACAAGCCAGAAGAGAGTGGGGGCCAATATTCAACATCCTTAAAGAAAAGAACTTTCAACCCAGAATTTCATATCCAGCCAAACTGAGCTTCATAAGTGAAGGAAAAATAAAATCCTTCACGAACAAGCAAGCACTCAGAGATTTTGTCACCACTAGGCCTGCTTTACAAGAGCTCCTGAAAGAGGCACTACACATAGAAAGAAACAACCAGTTCCAGCCATCCTAAAAGCATACCAAATGCTAAAGACCATCAACAAAATGAAGAATGTACATGAACCAATGGGCAAAACAGCCAGCTAGCATCAAAATGGCAGTATCAAATTCACACATAACAATATTAACCCTGAATGTAAATGGGCTAAATGCACCAATCAAAAGACACAGACTGGCAAATTGGATAAAAAACCAAAACCCATCGGTGTGCTGTATCCAGGAAACCCACCTCACATGCAAAGATACACAAAGGCTCAAAATAAAGGGATGGAGGAAGATTTACCAAGCAAATGGAGAGCAAAAAAAAGCAGGAGTTGCAATTCTCATCTCTGATAAAATAGACTTTAAAATAACAAAGATCAAAAGGGACAAAGAAGGTCATTACATAATGGTGAAAGGATCGATACAACAAGAAGAGATAAAGATTCTAAATATATATGGACCCAATGTAGGAGCACCCAGATATATAAGGCAAGTTCTTAATGACTTACAAAGGGACTTAGACTCCCACACAATAATAGTGGGAGACTTTAACACTCCACTGTCAATAGCAGACAGATCAACCAGACAGAAAATTAACAAGGATATTCAGGACTTGAACTCAGACCTGGAACAAGCAAACCTGATAGACATTTACAGAACTCTCCACCCCAAATCCACAGAATATACATTCTTCTCAGCACCACATCACACCTACTCCAAAATTGACCACATAATTGGAAGTAAAGCACTCCTCAGCAAATGCAAAACAACGGAAATCATAACAAACAGTCTCTCAGACCATAGTGCAATCAAGTTGGAACTCAGAATTCAGAAAATAACTCAGAACCGCACAACTTCATGGAAACTGAACAACTGGCTCTTGAATGTTGATTGGATAAACAATGAAATGAAGGCAGAAATAAAGAAGTTCTTTGAAACCAATGAGAATGAAGACACAACGTACCAGAATCTCTGGGACACATTTAAAGCAGTCTGTAGAGGAAAATATATAGCAATAAGTGCCCACATGAGAAGAGTGGAGAGATCCAAAATTGACACCCTATCGTCAAAATTGAAAGAGCTAGAGGAGCAAGATCAAAAAAGCTCAAAACCTAGCCGAAGACAAGAAATAACTAAGATCAGAGCAGAACTGAAGGAGATAGAGACAAGAAAAACCCTTCAAAAATCAATAAATCTAAGAGCTGGTTTTTTGAAAAAGATCAACAAAATAGACAGACCACTAGCCAGACTGATAAAAAGAAGAGAGAACAACCAAATAGATGCAATAAAAAACGACAAAGGGGAAATCACCACAGATTCCACAGAAATTCAAACCATCATCAGAGAATACTACAAACAACTCTATGCACATAAACTAGTAAATCAGGAAGAAATGGATAAATTCCTGGACGCCTGTGTCCTCCCAAGCCTAAACCAGGAGGAAGCCAAAACTATGAATAGACCAATAACAATGTCTGAAGTTGAGGCAGCAATTAAGAGCCTACCACACAAAAAAAGCCCAGGTCCAGATGGGTTCACAGCTGAATTCTACCAGACACACAAAGAGGATCTGGTACCATTCCTTCTGAAACTATTCCAAATAATCCAAAAGAGGAACCCTTCCCAAATCATTTTATGAGACCAACATCATCCTGATACCAAAACCTGGCAGAGACTCAACAAGAAAAGAAAACTTCAGGCCAATATCCATGATGAACATAGATGCAAAAATCTTCAATAAAATACTGGCAAACCGATTGCAACAGCACATTAAAAAACTTATCCATCATGATCAAGTAGGATTCATCCTGGGATGCAAGGCTGGTTCAACATAGGCAAGTCTATAAATGTAATTCACCACATAAACAGAAGCAAAAACAAAATCACATGATTATCTCAATTGATGCAGAGAAGGCATTTGACAAAATTCAACAGCCCTTTATGCTAAAACCCTCAATAAACTTGGTATTGATGGAACATATCTCAAAGTAATAAAAGCTATTTATGACAAACCAACAGCCAATATCATACTTAATGGGCAAAACTGGAAGCATTCCTTTGAAATCTGGCACTAGACAAGGATGCCCTCTCTCACCACTTCTATTCAACATAGTACTGGAAGTTCTAGCCAGAGCAATCAGGCAAGAAAAAGAAATAAAGGGTATTCAAATAGGAAAGGTGGAAGCCAAATTGTCTCTATTTGCAGACGACATGATAGTATACCTAGAAGACCCCATCACCTCAGCCCAAAAGCTCCTGCAACTGATAAGCAACTTCAGCAAAGTCTCAGGATATAAAATCAATGTTCAAAAATCACAAGCATTCCTATACACCAATAACAGACTTAAAGAGAACCAAATCAAGAACGAACTGCCATTCACAATTGCTACAAAGAAAATAAAATACCTAGGAATACAACTCACTAGGAATGTAAGGGACCTCTTTAAGGAAAACTACAAACAACTCTATGCACATAAACTAGTAAATCAGGAAGAAATGGATAAATTCCTGGACGCCTGTGTCCTCCCAAGCCTAAACCAGGAGGAAGCCAAAACTATGAATAGACCAATAACAATGTCTGAAGTTGAGGCAGCAATTAAGAGCCTACCACACAAAAAAGCCCAGGTCCAGATGGGTTCACAGCTGAATTCTACCAGACACACAAAGAGGATCTGGTACCATTCCTTCTGAAACTATTCCAAATAATCCAAAAGAGGAACCCTTCCCAAATCATTTTATGAGACCAACATCATCCTGATACCAAAACCTGGCAGAGACTCAACAAGAAAAAGAAAACTTCAGGCCAATATCCATGATGAACATAGATGCAAAATCTTCAATAAAATACTGGCAAACCGATTGCAACAGCACATTAAAAACTTATCCATCATGATCAAGTAGGATTCATCCTGGGATGCAAGGCTGGTTCAACATAGGCAAGTCTATAAATGTAATTCACCACATAAACAGAAGCAAAAACAAAATCACATGATTATCTCAATTGATGCAGAGAAGGCATTTGACAAAATTCAACAGCCCTTTATGCTAAAACCCTCAATAAACTTGGTATTGATGGAACATATCTCAAAGTAATAAAAGCTATTTATGACAAACCAACAGCCAATATCATACTTAATGGGCAAAACTGGAAGCATTCCCTTTGAAATCTGGCACTAGACAAGGATGCCCTCTCTCACCACTTCTATTCAACATAGTACTGGAAGTTCTAGCCAGAGCAATCAGGCAAGAAAAAGAAATAAAGGGTATTCAAATAGGAAAGGTGGAAGCCAAATTGTCTCTATTTGCAGACGACATGATAGTATACCTAGAAGACCCCATCACCTCAGCCCAAAAGCTCCTGCAACTGATAAGCAACTTCAGCAAAGTCTCAGGATATAAAATCAATGTTCAAAAATCACAAGCATTCCTATACACCAATAACAGACTTAAAGAGAACCAAATCAAGAACGAACTGCCATTCACAATTGCTACAAAGAAAATAAAATACCTAGGAATACAACTCACTAGGAATGTAAGGGACCTCTTTAAGGAAAACTACAAACAACTGCTCAATGAAATAAGAGAGGACACAAACAGATGGAGAAACATTCCATGTTCGTGGTTAGGAAGAATCAATATCGTGAAAATGGCTATACTGCCCAAAGTAATTTACACAATCAATGCTATCCCCATCAAACTACCATTGAATTTCTTCACAGAACTGGAAAAACCACCATGAATTTCATATGGAACCAAAAAAGAGCCCGCATAGCCAAGGCAATTCTAAGCAAAAAGAACACAGCAGGAGGCATCACACTACCAGACTTCAAACTATACTACAAGGCTACAGTAATCAAAACAGCATGGTACTGGTACCAAAACAGAGATATAGACCAATGGAACAGAACAGAGGCATCGGAGGCAACACAACACATTTACAACCATATTATCTTTGATAAACCAGACAAAAACAGGCAATGGGGAAAGGATTTCCTATTTAATAAATGGTGTTGGGAAAACTGGCTAGCCATGTGCAGAAAGCAGAAACTGGACCCCTTCCTGACACCTTACACTAAAATTAACTCCAGATGGATTAAAGACTTAAACGTAAGACCTGACACCATAAAAACCCTAGAAGAAAATCTAGGCAAAACCATTCAGGACATAGGAGTAGGCAAGGACTTCATGACCAAAACACCAAAAGCATTGGCAACAAAAGCCAAAATAGACAAATGGGACCTAATCAAACTCCACAGCTTCTGCACGGCAAAAGAAACAGTCACTAGAGTGAATCGGCAACCATCAGAATGGGAAAAAATCTTTGCAGTTTACACATCTGACAAAGGGTTGATATTCAGAATTTACAAAGAACTCAAACAGATTTACAGGAAAAAAACAAACAAGCCCATTCAAAAATGGGCAAAGGATATGAACAGAAACTTTACAAAAGAAGACATACATGAGGCCAACAAACATATGAAAAAGTGCTCATCGTCATTGGTCATTAGAGATGCAAATCAAAACCACATTGAGATACCATCTCACGCCAGTTAGAATGGCGATCATTAAAAATCTGGAGACAGCAGATGCTGGAGAGGATGTGGAGAAATAGGAACACTCTTACACTGTTGGTGGGAGTGTAAATTAGTTCAACCATTGTGGAAGACAGTGTGGCGATTCCTCAGGGACCTAGAAATAGAAATTCCATTTGACCCAGCAATCCCATTACTGGGTATCTATCCAAAGGACTATAAATCGTTCTACTATAAGGACACATGCACACGAATGTTCATTGCAGCACTGTTTACAATAGCAAAGACCTGGAACCAACCCAAATGCCCAACAATGATAGACTGGACTGGGAAAATGTGGCACATATACACCATGGAATATTATGCAGCAATCAAAAATGATGAGTTTGTGTCCTTTGTAGGGACATGGATGAATCTGGAGAACATCATTCTCAGCAAACTGACACAAGAACAGAAAAAGAAATACTGCATATACTCACTCATAGGTGGGTGAGAAAAATGAGAACACATGGACACAGAGAGGCGGTCTACTATATACTGGGGACTGTTGGGGGGAATGGGGGAGGGACAGTGGGGGGGGCTGGGGTGGATAGCCTGGGGATGAATGCCAAGTGTGGGTGAGGGGGAGGAAAGCAGCAGAGCACACTGCCATGTGTGTACCTATGCAACTATTTTGCTCGTTCTGCACATGTACCCCCAAACCTATAATGCAATAAAAATTAAAAAAAAAAAAAAGACTTCAAATTTAATGGTGCAAAGAAACTCCCAATTATTCATTCTAAGTTATTTATTTTATAGGTAAAATATAAATACTCTTGTAACTTCTGATATTTTTTAAAGTAAAATTTTGGAAAAAGTAAAATTGGTTCTAAATATTCTTTGAAATATGCCATAATTACTTTAAAAATGGTTACCAAAGGCAGTATTTTTATTTTAGATTCATGTACTATGTGCGCAGTTTTGTTACATGGATGCATTGTGTGAGGCTGAGGTTTGGGTACAGATAATCCCATCACCCAGGTAGAAAGCATAGTATACATAGATAGTTTTTTAGGCAATGTACTCCTCCCTCCCTCCTTCCCCCTCTGTTACTGCCCAGTATGTACTGTGCTCATCTTTATGTCTATGTGTACTCAGTGCTTATTTCCCACCTGTAAGTGAGAACATGCAGGATTTGGTTTTCTCTCCCTGCATTCATTCACTTAGGACAATGACCTCTGGCTGCATCCATGTCATTTTATTTTATTTTATTTTATTTTTTATTTTTTTTTGAGACGGAGTTTCGCTCTTGTTACCCAGGCTGGAGTGCAATGGCGCGATCTCGGCTCACCGCAACCTCTGCCTCCTGGGTTCAGGCAATTCTCCTGTCTCAGCCTCCTGAGTAGCTGGGATTACAGGCACGCACCACCATGCCCAGCTAATTTTTTGTATCTTTAGTAGAGACGGGGTTTCACCATGTTGACCAGGATGGTCTCGATCTCTTGACCTTGTGATCCACCCGCCTCGGCCTCCCAAAGTGCTGGGATTACAGGCTCGAGCCACCGCGCCCGGCCCATGTCATTTTATTTATTCAGCCTACTGTTGATAGCCACGTTGATTGATTTCATGTCTTTGCTCATGTGAATAGTGCTGCAGTGAAGGTAAGAACACATGTGTCTTTTTTGTAGAATGATTTATTTTCTTTTGGGTATATACTTGGTAATGGGTTAGCTGGGTTAACAGTAGTTTTGTTTTAAGTTCTTTGAGAAATCACCAAACTGCTTTCCACAGTGGCTGATATAATTTACATCCTCAAAAACAGTGTGTAAGTGTTATAATTCATAAGTAACAATGCACAAATTATAATGTATAAGTGTAGGTATACATAAAGGTTTGTAATGTAGGTTTTATTTACAAGCCTGTGATCCATTTTTTATGTATAAGGTGTTAGGATTAGGCTGAGATTTTGAGCCTATGGATGCTTATTTTCTCCAGTAGCATTTGTTAAAAAGACTATCCTTTCTCCTTCCATTGCTTTTGTACCTTGTCAAAAATGAGTTGAGCATAATTGAATGGGTCCATTTCTAGGTTTTTTTATTGTGTTCCATTAATCTGTGAATCCATCCCTCCATCAGTATCATACTGTTTGATTACTGTAACCATTAACTAAATTTTAATATCTAGCAAAATCATCACTGTGGTTTGGTTATAGTTTGCTTGGCCTCACCCATTTTTCTTTTGCAATCTGATCCTTAGGTACCAGAATGAGCTAACTTTATGGCTCAAACTAACAGGACAACTTGCTGAGGTCTGGCAGCACTTCCTCTAGAGAATCCCTGACCTCTCAAACCTTGGTAGAGATCTAAAGTTTACTTTGCTTCACAGCTCCTTTTTTTTTCTTTCTGGAGTTTTACCTCTCAAAACTTGGTAGAGATCTAAAGTTTATTTTGCTTCACAGCTCCTTTTTATTTCTTTCTGGAGTTTTACTTGCTTTCAAAATGTAAGGCAAGATTTCCTGTTTCCATGACAATGGAAGGAAGGTAACCTTTGTATGTATTTTGAGCTCACTCCTGGTAGGGAAGACAGGTTTAAGGTTTTCTTCTGCTTCTAGGATGGTGGAGAAAAGTCTTCAGCCTGAGACCCATCCCTAGGTAAGTAGCTCAACTGCGGTTTTGCCTTTCCTGAAGTTTAACAACCAGCTAATCTTAATTTTTCTTAACAATTATATGACTCAGTTCTGGATTGCTTGTTTTGCTTAACTGTATTTTGTAGTTGTTTGTTTCTATTTTTGTTTTCTCAGTCTTTCTCTCATTGGGTTAGACCAACTCTATGTGACTTGATGAAGAAAGTTCCAAATTATGGGGAACAAGGCCTTTGACATGGGTAAATTTTCTACTTTCCTCACAAAAGGTGGTGTGGTGGGAGAGAAAAGCAGCCAGCAACATAAAAGGAGAAAAGAGTTTTGATTTTGACTACTAAAAGGGCTTCATTTACATAACAAGGCCACCTTTTTACTAGTCTCACAGAACTGAAGAGCATTGGCTATTATCCCATGCTGTAGTTGGATAGCTAAGATTCTTCTTTTCCACCATGACAGCCTGGGTTTGTTTCCTAAATCAATCACGTTCCAGCTTGGTACTTGGAACTTCTGAAATAGCAGGAATTCTCCGCAGCTTAAATATGGTAAGGAGATTAGAAAATGTTTTTGAAAAATGGTTAAAGTCAGTTTAGTTAAAAGCTAACATTCAAGGTGTGTGTATGTGTGTGTGTGAGTGTGGGGGGGCACTCCACTTGAATGTCTGTATTTAAAATATCTTCTTTTTTTTCTTCCTAGGACCTTGTCTTTTTTTGTTGTTTTAATTTTTATTTCTTTTTTATCTTTAAGATTGTCTGTTTTTGAGCAGAGTTTTTTTTCTCAGTTGACTGAATTCCATTTTCTTCCTTTGCTTCTGCTGTCTCTCCTTTCTATGGCATTCTGCTGCATGAGTGACCTAAAATAGTTTCTAATAGCCTGGAGTTTCTTAAAGAAAATGGAAACTTTTTTTTGGGAGAAACCTCTGTTTTTTTTTCTTGTGGTAAACAAATAAATTCATCTCAGCTCTTAGAATAGTTGTTTTGTATTGTGTCACCTGAATTTTTAACTAAAATGGCTATTGCCACAGAGGCTAACTGCTCGTTTTTTGTTTGTTTGTTTTTTTTTGAGACGGAGTTTCACTCTTGTTACCCAGAATGGAGTGCAATGGCACGATCTCGGCTCACCGCAACCTCCGCCCTCTGGGTTCAAGCAATTCTCCTGCCTCAGCCTTCCGAGTAGCTGGAAATACAGGCGCGCACCACCATGCCCAGCTAATTTTTTTTTTGTATTTTTAGTAGAGACGGGGTTTCGCCTCATTGACCAGGATGGTCTGGATCTCTTGACCTCGTGATCCACCCACCTCGGCCTCCCAAAGTGTTGGGATTATAGGCGTGAGCCACCGCGCTCGGCCATACTCTTGGGTTTTTAAGAAAGAGTGTAGTTTAGTCATTTCGAAGGGCCCTCGATTAATTTTTTTTAATAAACTGTAAAACATCATGTGATCTAGTCTCATCATTCTTGTTTTATTTTGGAGCTGAAAGATACAGTGTGGGCTCTGCCCAGAGCTCAGAGATCTAGTTAAAAGATAGGTAGTCCCCTTTTAAATAGAATTGATCTACACAATTTCATGAAAGGTTTCTATAATTTTATGTTTGATTTGGCATTTATCTTTAATCTCCATCTAGCACCAGCAGACATTTTCTCTCTGCATATTATGATGTCAATTTTGTTATTTGATATTTACCTGAGTCGTTTTCTTTAAGATGCAAATTTAAGGCTATTTAGAAGACAACTGCTTACGGTTGTAAAACATGTTATGAATAATTTGAAAGTCTAACAGAAACATTTATCTTGAAACCTCAAGAGAAGAAGAATTCACCTAACATAGGCATTTGCTTGTACAAATTCATGGCTGGGTTCAGCTTTAAGAAAATTTTTATCTGAGACTTACTTTTCTGTAGAAAAAAGTTTCATCAAAGCAAATTTAAAATCCTATGTAAAATATATATATATTCTTGCTGCACTGCATGCAAATAACCAGGTTAAGTGTAATAAATCAAATCAGTCCTACTATGATTTGTCTTCAGTAAAAAATAAGAAACTGGAGATAAAAAAAATTATGTTTTAGAAACTATAGTACATCTGTGTTTAAATTCTAGTCTTTCCTAATATTATTCAATTTTTGCTATTTTCTACAGTTCGGACTGAATTTAATTTTTCTTGGCTACAAATCTGTAAAACAATGTTTCCAATTTTTTCCCTTTTTTTCTCTTTTTTTTTCTAATTTGTTGTCAACAGAAACTAAGCTGTGCTTTTGTAAATCCCTTTGAACTAAAGCTAGACAACTTAAACCTCAAAGGAAAATAACAGCAACCTATTGCCTATATTGATTTTTCAGGATTGTTCTTTGGTTTGCTGTTGTTTTTCTCCATTCCTCCCCCTATTTTCTCTTCATAAGAAATGAGACTTAACAATCTGCTAAAAATGAACTTGCCTAATAACTCGGGACCTACCCATCCAGGAATAAATTATTCTAGCCATGAGAGATTAGATGAAACCTGAGACCAGAGACTTACTTTCTTTTAAAATGCTTTTCCCAAAAGATTTTAAAAAAAAGAAAAGGGGGAAAATGTAAAAGAAGGATAAATCTTGAGGCCCTAAAATCACTAAGGTAAAAAAAAATCAATCTGGGAACTTCTTAAGGCAAACCAGCCTCCCATTCTATTCAAAATCCCCCTTCTGCTCACTGGGGTAAATGCATATGATTGACTCATTTGAAGAGGCTAATCAGAAACTCAATAGAATGCAAATATTTGTCTCTTACCTTCCTATAGCCTGGAAGCCCTCTTCTGGCTATTTCTGATTTTTCTTTTTCTTTCTTTTTTTTTCTTTTTCTTTTTTTTTTTTTTCTTGAGACGAAGTTTTGCAGTTTTTACCCAGACTGGAGTGCAATGGCATGATCTTGGCTCACCGCAACCTCCGCCTTCTGGGTTCAAGCAATTCTCCTGCCTCAGCCTCCCGAGTAGCTGGGACTACAGGAGCGCACCATCATGCCCAGCTAATTTTTGTATTTTTAGTAGAGAGGGGGTTTCACCTTGTTGACCAGGATAGTCTCTATCTCTTGACCTTGTGATCCACCTCCCTCAGTCCCCCAAAGTGCTGAGATTATAGGCGTGAGCCACTGTGCCCGGCCTTGATTTCTCTTCTTTAATTTTAATTGAGAAATAAGAGTTTTATATATTTCTGGTGTATAAAATAATATTTGTATGTGTGTACACATGATTGGATACTTAAATCAAGCTCATCAACCCATATTACTTCAACGTATTTTATGTGTGTGGTGAGAACAGTTGAAATTTACACTTTTAGTAATTCTAAAATATACATTACTACTAATCTATCCACCATGCTTGCAACATCTCTCGAAAACATACTTCTTTTAACTGGAACTTGTATCTTTGACCACGTACCTCCACTCTCTCCCACTCCAGTCTCTCATAACCATCATTCTACTCTCTGCTTGTGAGTTCGGCTTTTTAGATTCTGTATATACATGAGATAGATTATTTTACTCGACATAATGTCCTTTAGGTTAATTCATGTTGCCCCAAATAGCAGTTTTGCATTTTTTTAAGGCAGAACAGTATTTCATTATTAATACACACACACCACACACCACGTTTTCTTTATGTATCTTTCAATGCATAAAAACACAGGTTTTTTTTTCACATTTTGACTGTTGTAAACAGTGATGCTATCAGTTTCACAAGTGAGAGTGCAGTTATCTCTTCACCATTTTAAACCCTTTCTATATATACTCAGAAGTGAGATTCCTAAATTATATGGCAGTTTTATTTCTGATTTCTGGGGGATCCTGTATCCATTAGAGATGTACTCATTTTCATTCCCACCAAGAGTGTACATCTTTTCCCTTATTTTTATATCCTCATCGACACTTGTTAACCTTCATCTTATTAATAAGAGAAATTCTTACAAGCATGAGATGATAACTTATTGTGATTTCGCGTGCAATTCCCTGATAATTAGTGATGTTGAGCACGTTTTTATATGTCTGCTGGCTGTTAATATCTTTCTTTGAAACATATATTCAGGTGTCTTGCCCATTTTTGTTATTTTTATTTTTATTTTTGCTACTGAATTATGTGAGTTCCTTACAGGTTTTGAACACTAACTTCTTAGCAGATGTATACTTGGTAAATATTTTTTCCAGTTCTGAAAGCTGACTCTTACTCTGTCAGTTGCATCCTTGTGCATAAGCTTTGTATTTGAGGTAGTTCTGTAGCAGGATTTGCCACAGGAAAGGATCTCTTGGACACCAAATACAGGAGGAAGAAATTCATTTCAGCTGGGAGCAAGGTGGCATAGGTGCCTAACAGCCAAGCTCATCTAACAAAGGGAGGTTCAGTCTTTACATAGGCTTATACTTTAGGTGTTACACGTGGAAGAATTTTAGGTTTATAGTTTTAGAACTCACATGCAAAAAGGTTTCAGTTTACAGTTTCAGGAATTACATATGAAAAGGTTCCGTTTTCAGTTTTAGGACTCACATGTGAGAAGGTCTCTGTTTACAGTTTCAGGAATCACATATGAAAGGATTCCGGTTTACAGTTTTAGGACTCACATGTGAAAAGGTTTCTGGTTTGATCTTGTTTTAAGTAAAAATAGTGCCTTCTGGATAGTTTCCCCAAGGCCTATCCTGTTGTTTTCAGGAAAGAGATTCAGGAGGCGCCAGCTGACCTGCTCTCTTTTTTATTGAAATGCACAGTGGGTGACAGGGAGGGAGGGAATCCCAAATGCCTGGGTCTCCCTCCTCATTCCGTCTCTCTATTTTTGCTTTTGCCTGTGTTTTTGTAATCAAATAAAAAAATTATTGAATAGACCAGTATTGTGGAGTTTCCCCTCTCTGTTTTCTTGTTGTGGTTTTGCAGTTTCACACCTCACATTTAAGTTTTTAATTCATTTCAAGTCAATTTTTCTATATATTGTAAGATAAGGTTCCAATACTATTATCCTGCGTGTGGATATCTAATTCTCTCTATTTCCTATTTTAAATAAATTGTTCTTTCCCCATTGAGTGTTCTTAGCACTATTGTCAAAATTAATTTACAGTCAACTGGTTGGTTTATTTCTGGTTTTGTATCTTGTTGCATTGGTAAAAGTGTATGTTTCTGTGTGGTATCATTTTGTTTTAATGACTGTAGCTTTTTAGAATATTTTGAGAGCAGGTAGTGTAATGTTCGACTTTGGCATTGTTCTTTAGCTCATGATTGTGTTGCTGATTGTGATTTCATATAAATTTTAAAATATTTTTCATTTGTGTAAAAAATGTCATTAGAATTTTGATAAAGATAGCATTGAATCTCAGGATCATTTTGAGTAGTATAGACATTTTAATAATTGATGTTTTTTCAATCCATGAATAGGAGAAATCTTTCCACTTATTGATGCTGATATTTCTTTTATTAGTATAATTTTTAATGTACAGAGTTTTTACTTCTTTGGTTAAATTGAAACCTGTCTTAATTTTTAAAAATAACTATTGTATATGAAATTGTTTTATTGATTTGTCTTTAGATGGTTTACTGAAAATATGTTGAAAAGCTACTGACTTTTATGTCATTTTTTTTATGTTTTGGTGGCACTTAGGTTTTTCTACATATATTGCTGTGTCTTCTGTAAAAAAGGACAATTTTACTTTATTTTTCTTAGCCGTGTGTCTTTTATTTCTTTCTCTCACCTAATTTCTCTGGCTAAGTTTTTTAGTACTAAGTTGATATAGAAGAGATCAGAGCAAACCTCTATGTCTTGTTCCTGATCTAAGGTATAAACATTTGACATTTTCACCATTAACTACGATGTTAGCTGTGGGCATGTCATGTATAACCTTTACTGTGTTGAAATGAACATTTTTGTAATTCAACAAATTATAAGGATATTTAATTTTGTCAATTTTTTTTCTGCATCTATGGATATGATTATTTGGTTTTGTTTTACATTCTGTTCATGTAGTGTATCCCTAGGATACAGGTATTCAGCCATCCTTGTATCCTAGGGATAAATCTCTCATAATCAGTGAATGATTCTCTCAGTGTGCTCCTAAATTCTGCTTGCTAATTTTATGTTGAACATTTTTACATCTATGCTCATGAGGGTTATTGACCTATAATTTTTTTCATGTAAAGCTTTTTTTCTGGCTTAAATATCAGAGTAATACTGGCCTCATAAAATCAGTTTGGGAGTATTTCCTCCTCTTCAGTTTTTAGACTGTTTGAGAAAGATCGCTATTATACTGTATTACTTTATGAACTTGTTCAAAATTAATATTAAAATGCTAAAAAATATTGTAAAATACATTCCAGGAAGTGTAGGAGGCAAAAAACATCAGTGCCATTAAAGCAGAAACCAAGCAATCCACGAGATCTCCCTTAGAAAAGTATTCTTATGGAATCTCTAGACAAGAGACCATGAAACTTTACGCAACTTTCTTTCTTGCAGATGGATTTTTAGTAGCCTCATGCTAGAAAGAGCTTTTATGTCTGTGAAACTAGACATACTATGCAGTAGGCTCATATTACAAAGAGTTTGCATGTCTCTTTCTTGCTCTCATAGAGCATGCCCTAAGATTCAAGTGCAATAAATTAAATGTGTTAATAGGAAATCATCTTTCAGTATTAGCTACAGTGAAGAAATTATGCAAAAAATTATATAACGTATAACATGCTTATCAATTTGAATAAAAGCACTAACAGATCAGTAGTACATAGTGATTATAGAAACAGAAAAGGGGGTGGGAAAGGCATTTTAAATGTATGACCATGGTGCCTCAAGTACCAGAGCAGTGCCCTATGCTTACCCCAGTCCCAGGACTGGGCAGTACTGAAGCTGGGAGCCCAGTGCAGCTATCTGACTCCAAGAGCACACACTCAGCCTAAATTTTACTGTGCCCAGAGGCACTCTACCCCTGCTACCTGCCCCTCACCACATAATGGCCTGTTTTTTCTGGCCTTTAGGATGTTGCTAGCCTACTAGGTTAGGGCTGCAACCATCAGGACACAGAGGCAGCTGTGAGGCCATCAGGGGCCACACTACAGGTTCCCTCCGATTTCCTGCCTTGGTGGAGTCCTGCAGCCCCAGTGGTCACCATTGCAAGAGGACCTGACACAGATCAGGGCACTATGGTGACAAGCTCTCTACAGCTGGCCACAAGAGAGCCTCTGCCTACCCTCTACCCCTTTGCTAAGCCCCCACCTTTTCTCCTCACTGACCTGCTCCACTGCATGGAGCAGGCCAGAAATTGCTCCTCAGCCTGAGGGTGATAATTTTCTGCAACCATCTGAAATAATTTAAATAAATTGTTTTATCCCCATTGTGTGTTTTTGGCACCATTGTCTAAGGGAGGACATTGTCCTAGAGGTAGAGAGAGGAAAAGGCACAAACAGGGCATGAGCGGAAGATGCTAGAGTGGTCCTGGGGGTGGAAGGAGCATGGGCTAATCTCTGGGACTGCTTTCCTGAGGGTGTCATCCTCCCCTCCAATCCTATGCAGCCCCAGCCTGTTCTCAGAGTTGGATGTAAACAGCCCCTTCTCCAGGAATTGGTCCTTGACACCAGCTCCTTCTCAATTGGAAGTGTCAAAACCTTCCAATAAATCTAAGATGTAGGGGATGGAGCCAGGCGTCCCTAGAACATTTCCATGGATGGTCTCTGATGTCCACATCTCCATCCTCTTTCACCATGAGACCCCCAGCTGCTCACCCTCCTGTTTTTCTTATTTTTGGTCACCTCTTGACCCACAAGGAACCCAATCTAGACCCACCCCATGCTGCACCACTGCCAGGGCCACTGGAGCCAGGGCATGTGCACATGACAGAACTTGGACCTGCACTTGCCTTTGAACTCCAGAGGAGGGGTCATGGATGCTGAGGCTCTGGGACCTCTTGATCCAGCCCTCTTGTGTGACAGGAAAACTGGGACCATGTATAGAAAGCAAGAACTCGGCCAGGCGCGGTGGCTCAAGCCTGTAATCCCAGCACTTTGGGAGGCCGAGGCGGGTGAATCACGAGGTCAAGAGATCGAGACCATCCTGGTCAACATGGTGAAACCCCGTCTCTACTAAAAATACAAAAAAATTAGCTGGGCATGGTGGTGCGTGCCTGTAATCCCAGCTACTCAGGAGGCTGAGGCAGGAGAATTGCCTGAACCCGGGAGGTGGAGGTTGTGATGAGCCGAGATCGCGCCATTGCACTCCAGCCTGGGTAACGAGCGAAACTCCGTCTCAAAAAAAAAAAAGAAAGAAAGAAAGAAAGAAAGAAAGAACTCGGCTACATAGAAACAGCCTGCCCTTGGAGGGGCCCAGTTTCAATCTTTCATGGGTGCTACCCAAAAGGGAGGCTGAAGCCAGCTCAGCCCACATTTCATGCAGCTTTGCAGTCAGGCAGCCCCTCAGTGTCACCACTCAGGGACAGGGTCTATCAGCTGCTGTGGAGCCTCCATCACTCAAAGGTGCCTGGCGGCTGATGTCTCCCTTCACAGGCCCAGATGCAAGGCTCTCAGGAGAGGAGGTTTGCTGAGTGAGGGCTGAGATTTAAGGGCTTGGTCCAGGGCCCTCTCTTCTCAAGCCTCAGGATTCTAATTTCTGCTGCATCGCTCCCAGGCTCATTCACATCCTCATAGTCCTTCAGGGGGCAGTGTCCAGCATTACCAAGTCACTGAGAAGGTCCCTAGGAAAGGGACTACAGCCTGTGCCATTAAGAGAGGAGTTAGTGGTGATGAGTGCCCCCAGGTACTTGCCCAAGGCCCTATCCTATGAAATCCCACCAACCCCTGTCCTCCAGACCCCCTACCCATGTCTCCCACTTGGAGCAGCCAAAGACCCTCAGCTCCCTCTCCCAGTTATCTCATTTCTCTCTTCCAGCTGGCCCCAAGGCCACCAAGCCTCACCTGGTAATGTCTATGGTGGGATTTTACCAGGACACAAGAGTATGTGGTCCCTGGCCCCACCCTTCCCCACATCCACTATGAAACTAGCTGTTTCAGGTTCTTTCTCTGGTCTGTCTAATGGTGGTGTTTCTGGCCCTGTGGCCACAGCAGAGCAAAGCTGAGGAGGAAGCCCCTGCTCTCTTAATGTGGAGGCCTTTAGCTGGGAGGGAGTAGCTCTGTTTTCTGACTGATTCCACCTCCTCCCTGCCACAGGCTCACTCACCTCTCTCTTTGCACCTCATCAGGGTTTTTCTCTCCTGGGTGGCCAACTTAGGGATCCCCACCTTCAAGGTTAAGGGCCCAGTCAGTGAGGTGCTTCTCCCCTTCCCCAGTTATACCCTAACTGCGCTGCCCTCAGCCCCAGGGCACTGGGACCCCAGGAGAGAGGCTAGCTCCTCCCACACCTGGAGGCCCTGTCCCAGCTGGCTTCACCCCATACTCCAGCACCACCACCCATCAGCCCATCAGAGTCATGTTCTCTGGAGTCTCTTGAGTGTCCACATCTCCATCCTCTCCCACCATGAGACCCCAGCTGCTCACCCTCCTGTTTTTCTTATTTTTGGTCACCTCTTGACCCACAAGGAACCCAATCTAGACCCACCCCATGCTGCACCACTGCCAGGGCCACTGGAGCCAGGGCATGTGCACATGACAGAACTTGGACCTGCACTTGCCTTTGAACTCCAGAGGAGGGGTCATGGATGCTGAGGCTCTGGGACCTCTTGATCCAGCCCTCTTGTATGACAGGAAAACTGGGACCATGTATAGAAAGCAAGAACTCAGCTACATAGAAACAGCCTGCCCTTGGAGGGGCCCAGTTTCAATCTTTCATGGGTGCTACCCAAAAGGGAGGCTGAAGCCAGCTCAGCCCACATTTCATGCAGCTTTGCAGTCAGGCAGCCCCTCAGTGTCACCACTCAGGGACAGGGTCTATCAGCTGCTGTGGAGCCTCCATCACTCAAAGGTGCCTGGGGGCTGATGTCTCCCTTCACAGGCCCAGATGCAAGGCTCTCAGGAGAGGAGGTTTGCTGAGTGAGGGCTGAGATTTAAGGGCTTGGTCCAGGGCCCTCTCTTCTCAAGCCTCAGGATCCTAATTTCTGCTGCATCGCTCCCAGGCTCATTCACATCCTCATAGTCCTTCAGGGGGCAGTGTCCAGCATTACCAAGTCACTGAGGAAGGTCCCTAGGAAAGGGACTACAGCCTGTGCCATTAAGAGAGGAGTTAGTGGTGATGAGTGCCCCCAGGTACTTGCCCAAGGCCCTATCCTATGAAATCCCACCAACCCCTGTCCTCCAGGCCCCCTACCCAGGTCTCCCACTTGGAGCAGCCAAAGATGCTCAGCTCCCTCTCCCAGTTATCTCATTTCTCTCTTCCAGCTGGCCCCAAGGCCACCAAGCCTCACCTGGTAATGTCTATGGTGGGATTTTACCAAGACACAAGAGTATGTGGTCCCTGGCCCCACCCTTCCCCACATCCACTATGAAACTAGCTGTTTCAGGTTCTTTCTCTGGTCTGTCTAATGGTGGTGTTTCTGGCCCTGTGGCCACAGCAGAGCAAAGCTGAGGAGGAAGCCCCTGCTCTCTTAATGTGGAGGCCTTCAGCTGGGAGGGAGTAGCTCTGTTTTCTGACTGATTCCACCTCCTCCCTGCCACAGGCTCACTCACCTCTCTCTTTGCACCTCATCAGGGTTTTTCTCTCCTGGGTGGCCAACTTAGGGATCCCCACCTTCAAGGTTAAGGGCCCAGTCAGTGAGGTGCTTCTCCCCTTCCCCAGTTATACCCTAACTGCACTGCCCTCAGCCCCAGGGCACTGGGACCCCAGGAGAGAGGCTAGCTCCTCCCACACCTGGAGGCCCTGTCCCAGCTGGCTTCACCCCATACTCCAGCACCACCACCCATCAGCCCATCAGAGTCGTGTTCTCTGGAGTCTCTTGAGTGTCCACATCTCCAGCCAAGCAGTCATAGTGGGAAAGGGACAGGGTATCCTGGGAGACCTGTTTAAATGGCACCTGCCTGTCTCAGCCCACTAAAATTTCTGCTGTGTACAAACACCTGAAAGCCTCCAGTAAGCTCCAACCTCTTCCTGATGGTTAAAAAACCCAAGTCCTGAGTTAGAAATTTTGGCCTACAATTCTAGGACAGCTTAGAAATCCCCACACCCCATCAGCTTATCCCTGTCTCCACTGTCTCTGGTCTTCCAGAATCTCCCAGGATCCCTGAGGGTGCATGGTGAGTTTTTTTTTTTTTTGAGATGGAATTTCACTGTTGTTACCCAGACTGGAGTGCAATGGCATGATCTCGGCTCACTGCAACCTCTGCCTTCTGGGTTCAAGCAATTCTCCTGCTTCACCCTCCTGAGTATCTGGGATTACAGGCATGCACCACCATGCCCAGATAATTTTTGTATTTATAGTAGAGACAGGGTTTCACCTTATTTACCAGGATGGTCTCAATCTCTTGACCTTGTGATCCACCTGCCTTGGCCTCCCAAAGTTCTGGGATTATAGGCATGAGCCACCGCACTTAGCCATGGTGAGATCTTCAGGGTCCATAGTCCACCCTGGTGCTCCTATGGGGAGTATTTTATTTCAACCTTCCCACCTGGACACTTTACCCCATGTCATCCTGAGCCAATGAATGAGGGTTATCTTCAGAGCAGAGAGGATGGTGTGGAGTGAGGAGAAGATCCTGAGGCTAAGGCACTTTTGGGGAGGAAAGAGAATAAGTCATGAGGTCTGGAGTTGAAGCCCTGCCTGGTCCAACCTCAGCCCCTCTGCTGACCTCTCCCCTCCTCTATGATGCTGAGGCCCAAGAAGCCACAGGAGGAAATACTTGAGGCCCATTGATGGACAAATAGAGGAGGATTTTAGTGCAACCCATGGAGGAGCCCAGGTAGGAAGCAAGCAGCTACCCCAGGGCCATGGGAGTCAAGGTCAATAAACCTCTGCCAGAAAGGGCCAAGGGGTTGTGCTGGGCTCAGACCACAGAGGCCAACCCTGAGAGCAGAGAGAGAAGAGCCAGTTCTCATGTGTCCAGAGAGGGAATTCCCAGACACTCCTCTGTCTTACCCTGACCATCTTAATCCAGTGTTCTGCCACCCTGGCCCTGGCCCTCAGGCTGTGTTCCCTGAGGCAAGAGCTGATGACACAGCTGGTTGCACTGTGAACATGGGTGGTGGTAGCACAGACAGAGGATGCCTTGTGATCCCAGCCTTTCTGTTCTGCTAGGCCCACATTGGGCTCAGGCATTCTTAGGGCACCACCTTCTTGAGGAAGCTCCTAAAGAGGGGTATAGTGTCACAGATGCAAGACAGTCCAACTCAGAGTCCACAGTCACAACATCAAGTGTTTTGGCAGAGTAAGGACCTTATCCACTGGCTATGAAAATGTAAACTGTTACAACCGCTTTTGAAAATTGTGAGCATCATATGGTAAATGTAAACAAACCAAGTGCCCACCAGCAGACACAGGCAAACACATTGTGACATGTTTATTTTATAGAGTGTAATGCAACAAAGATAATATACCACAAGCAAAAACATGGGTGAATCTCATAAATAATGTTGAGCAAAAGAAGTGAGACAAAATGATTGTAGCAAGCTGTAGGAGTCAGTTTATAGAAAACCACTAGTTACATTAAATTTTATAATTTTGGACATGCATGCACAGTTCATAAAGCTTAAGAAAAGCAAGTGATTACTGTAAGTTCTGAGTGATGTGGTCTGTGAACATGAAAGTTGCCCTCAGGGAAAAATTCCTTGCTTTTCTTGGATGAAGTTACATTCTGTTTCCTGTCATTAATGGTAGTGCCAAAGCGGTTCACTCCCTGTCATTAGTTAAACTGCAAAGAGAATAAAATCGTTTGAGAAAGCTGGATAGTTATGGTATAAACTGTGGAAGATATTTGATATAAATCAAACCAACAAAGTTTATTAACTTACATTGTAAGTGTCTTAATATAGCAACTCAGGACCATTCTGAATTCAGTTCATTTCTCCTCATTTGTTTTTTTGATTTTTTATTTGAGACAGAGTTTCACTCTTGTTATCCAGGCTGGAGTGCAATGGTGCAATCTCGGCTCACTGCAACCTCTGCCTCCTGGGTTCAGGCAATTCTCCTGCCTCAGCCTCCTGAGTGGCTGGGATTACAGGCTCATGCCACCATGCCCAGCTAATTTTTTATATTTTTAGTAGAGACAGGGTTTCACCATGTTGACCAGGATGGTTTTGATCTCTTGACCTCGTGATCAACCCTCCTCGGCCTCCCAAAGTGCTGGAATTACAGGCCTGAGCCACTGCAGCTGGCCCCATTTTTCCTCATTTTATGCTTCTCCAAAGCATTCATTATCTAATATGAAAGAACTTCAAAAGCTATATAGAAAAATGGAATTAAAACATAAAAATAAAAGTGTGTGTATATATATACTTTATTTTACAACGTAAGCTTCATCAAGGTCAAAACACATTTGAAATTAATGATGCCAGACACTTAATCCATTTCTAAGTACTGGAAATTTAACATGTCAATGCAGTCTATTTTACATTCTCAAATTAAGACAAATGAATGTCTTGTATAGATTTTTTTTCATGATTAGGAATAAAAAAAGTCAGAAGGAGCCAAATAAGGACTGTAAGGTGGGAGCCTAATGATTTCTCATTGAAATTCTTGCAAAATTTCTCTTGTTTGATGAGAGGAATGAGTGGGAGCATTCTAGGGAAGGAGAAGGACTCTCTGGAGAAGATTTTCTGGGAGATTTTTTTGTGAAATATTGGTTAACTTTCTCAAAACACTCTTACAATAGGTAGTTGTTATTGTTCTTTGCCTCTCTAGAAAGTTAAAAAGCAAAACGCCTTGCACATTCCAAAAAAACTGTTCTCATGGCTTTTGACTGATCTGATTTGCTTTGATTGGCCCACATCCACATCTCGGTAGCTATTTCATTGATTGTATTTTGTCTTTAGGGTCATACTGGTAAATCCAGTTTTCATCTGCTGGAACAGTTCTTCAAGAAACACTTCAGGATCTTGATCTTACTTATTTACAGTTTCCACTGAAGCTCTCATCTTGTCTGCAGCTGATTTGGGTGCAAGGGTTTGGATGCCCATCAAATGGAAGGTTTGCTCAACTTAAATTTTTTAGTCAGAATTTTGTAATCTGAATCAGTTCAGATGTCTGTGTTGTTGGCTAGCATTTCTGCCATGAATCTTCAGTCCTCATCAATTAGGGCACTAATAAGATAAATTTTTTCTCAGAAATGGGTATGCGTGGTCTTCCACTGTAGACTTCTTCTTCAGCATGGCCTTGTTCTTACTTAAAACAAAATTCTGATTTCAGACAGTCCACTTATTTTCATTTTACATTTTCAAAACCATTCATTACCCAACATGAGAGAACTTTCATAACTTTTGGTAAAGCATCAATGATTTTATTATTCTTCCACCCGAGCATCAACAGAAATTAGTGATTTCCCTTAGTCATTGCTCTCATAATATTTTCCAAAAGCATCAATAATTTTACTATTCTTTCTCTCAGGCATCAAAATAAACTGTGTTTTCCTTCAATTTTAGCAGAATTTATGTTGCTCTGATAAGGGCTGTTTCTAAATTGATAACTTTGTAGATCTTGTTCAGATATGTCATAGCAAATTAATATAAGTTTATTTTGGTGCAGAAATAAAATTCATACATAGCTCTTTCATAATATGCATTTCCATGAACTTTGTGAAGTCTCTTCATATATTCTATGTCAAGGATGTATTGTGCATTTTGTTCTGTTGCTACTGGAATGTGTGCTCTCTGAAATCAAGTGAGCTCTTGTTGGACTCACTGACCCATCTGCTGGTATGTGATCTGGAACTTACACAGGATCATCACAGGTTTATGTTGTGAAAGTTGAAAGAATAATGAATATAAAGTCAAATGATCCATTCAAAAAGACAGTGAGGGGCTGCACACAGTGGCTCAGGCCTAGAATCCCAGCACTTTGGATTCACCAAGGTCAGTTCAAGACCTGCCTGGTCAACATAGTAAAACACTGTTTCTACTAAAAATACAAAAATTAGCCCGGTGTGGTAGTGCATGCCTATAATCCCAGGTACTTGAGCAGGGAGGGGTTGTTGAGAAAGGAGAATTGCTTGAACCCAGGAGGCAGAGGCTACATTGGGCTGAGATCATGCCATTAATTGTACTCCAGCCTGGGTGACAGCAAAACTCTGTCCGAAAAACAAAACATAAAACAAAACAAAAAAAGAAAATGAGGGAATAAAAATGGGTAATATGCATTAAAAAGTAACACTGTATTTCAAGAATGCCAGTTCAGAGCACAGTGTAGCCTATTCAACAACTGTCACTCTTTGTACAACCTAGCATGTAAACACTTACATCTGTTCACTTTTTGGGTTTTTGTTTTTCTGGTAAGAATGCCCATCTATATGTGAATAAAATATTAATGTTTTTTAAATATAACTTTTCTTTTTAAGATACAGGGTCTCATTCTGCTGCTTAGGTTGGAATGCAGTGGCAATATTATTGGTGGCCCTTGTTGCTGTGGCCATGAGAGTGTTAGCCAGCCTCTGGGGCATCTGCTTGCTGGGTCCTAGAACTGGTGGGGGGGCAGTGCCCTGGCTGGAAGGAATGCACATGAGAGCAGTAAGGATGCAAGCTGATGGTAGCTGCAAGCTTCTTGGCTTGCATAGTATTTCCCTGGCCCACAAGGTGAACCCCAGCTCCTATCCCAGAAGTACACATTAGGTGCTCCATGAACACTTGGGCTGGGAACATGTGGGACAGTCATGGGATGAGAAAGAATGGGAGAGTGTGTGGCTTCAGCACCGGGGACTGAACTAAGGGCTTTTGGTTCCCTGAGGTCTTGATTTTCTCCTATGCAGTTGGGGAGATGGGAGGAACCACCTGTTGCATGGTCACCCCTACCTGGCAGGCATTTGGTGGACCATTTAAATCCTCCTGAAAAGATTTCTGGTCAGGGTGTGTGGCTCATGACTGTAATTCCACTTTGGGAGGACAAAGCAGGCAGATCATGAGGTCAAGAGATCAAGACCACTCTGGCCGACATGGTGAATACCCATCTCTACTAAAAATACAAAAATTAGCTGGGTATGGTGGACTACAGGTGGCTGGCCTGTAGTCCCAGCTACTCAGGAGGCTAAGGCAAGAGAATCAATTGAACTCGGGAGGTGGAAGTTGCCACTGCACTCCAGCCTGGTGACAGAGCAAGATTTTGTCTAAAAAAAGAAAAAATTCTGGAAGGACACTTCAGCAGAAGCAGCAGTGGCAGGAACAGCAGGCATGGTGACAGAGCCATCATGGAAGAGACAAGAGTGTGGTGGCAGCAGCAGCCTGAGAGAGGGAGCCTCCTTTAACAGGAAGTGACCTAATTCCCCAGGCTGGCCACCTCCCAGTGCCTACTCTCCTTTGCAGGCCAGGCCTTTTGCACTCCTAAGTCTCCCTCTGGATCTTTCTGCCCAGCCCAGCTCCAGCCCCTCCATGTGTTGGGCCCAAGTCACAGGCTGTCCTAGGATCACCCCTCTCTGCTCTTGGCTATCAGCTGTGCCTAGTCCTGTGAGGCTCCAGCAAAGGTACCTTCAGGGGAGAGATGGAGAGAGAAGGCCTTCCAGAAAGACACAAGGAGGCTGTGAGGAATGTGGGTCTCTATGTACACTTGGGCCCTTTGGGAGTGGCTAGGAAAATCCAGGCCCACATCCCCATCCTCTGAGACCATTCAAGGGTGGAGTCTGTGCTCTCACTTGGAAGATCTCTGATGAGTGTGGGCAGGAGCTGCTCAGCCAGAAGACCCTCATGCCCAATTCCCACACCCTGCCCCTTGCCCTTCAGTCTCAGTCTCCCCCCACCCTGAGGCTTCAGGGCCCCACCTCAGGCCCACCTCAGGTTTGGTCACAGCTAGGCCAGAAAGCAGAAGCTGGCACAGTGAGGGGTGCTGGGAATAACTTTTTCTCTGGCCACCACCCTCTGCTTCTGGCTTGAAGTGGGGGAAAAGAAAGCTGGGGGGATGCCCCAGCCTTTGTGGAGCACCCATGGAGGGAGAGAAGCAGCCTGTGCTGTTTGCATTGGTGCAGATAGGCTCAGTGGCTTAAGCCTGTAGGCCTAGCACTTTGGGAAGTTGAGCAGGAAGGATCCCTTGAGCCCTGGAGTTCAACACCAGTCTGAGCAACACAGAAAAAGCCCATCTCTACATACATACATACATACATACATACATACATACCTGCATACTTACATGCATACATACAGAAAGAGGGAGGAGAGTTGGGTTGGGGAGTGGAACTGTGAGTGGGTGGCCCTGTAGGTTGCAAACTCACTAAAGTCTTCCTGGCTCTGGGTTTTTACTTGGATTCTGTGGTGGTCCTCAAGTGATAGAGTCTCAGCTACCCCTTCTGTAAAATGAGGAGAAGAGTGAGGTTTGGAAGGCAAAGTCACCATGGAGGACTCAGAGGAGATTCCCCAGTCTGGTTTTGAAGGTGGCATAGTTGGATTTGGGAGCCTGGGATATGCCCACACAGGACAGCAGTCCCAGCAGTGAAAGCACATAGAATAGCCTGGAAAAATGTTCTGGATGGAGACTGGGGGTGTTGTGGGAATAACTAAGCTCTTAGGGCTCTGCAGAGCCTCAAATAAAAAAACAGATTTCACAGAAGAAAATGCCCCATCCCATCTGGGAGGTAGAGCTGAGTCTGCAGCTCCCCAGCCTTTATCTGCTCTAGTTTTGGGAGGCCCCAATCTATCCCTGGCCACATACACAGCAGCAGGTTTGAAAGCTGGAGTTTTCCTGAAGCCCCAGTGGCTGAATGATCTTCAACCCTGTCTCTCAGATGACCTAGCCCTCTTAAAAAGCCCATTTTCTTCTTGAAGACTCAGCATCACAACTTTGGTGCTCCCTGTCTGCTAGCAGGATTGGAGAAATATAAATAAATACAATTGCCATAATTTTTCCAGTGGTTACTCAACACCAGCCCTATGGAGAGAAATCATAAATGTAATCCCAATGTATTACTCCTCTATGCAGTGCCAGGAACAGAGTGGGTCCACAACCCTATCACTGAATCCTCAGAGCCATCCAGTTGGAATGTGAGAGTAGGGACTACTGGTCCCACTTGGTAACAAGGAAATGGCTGATCAGAGAGAGAAGGCAATTTTGCCAATGACACACAGCTGGTGGCTGAATGTAGATAGAAAACACATGGGCTGTTGTCTCCCATTCCCTGCTCTCCCTGGCTGGGGCCATGGTAGGGAGATGTTGATTATTATCCTGTGACCAGCCATGCAGTGGAAGAGTGTCTGAGTTGGAGTTATTTATGGGGCATGTCTATACTACACATATTACAGGACTAGCACCTGGGAAGGCTTGGGGGCTCTGAGGTTAAGGCAGGAAGTTCCTGTTTTAAGAATCCAGAAGTAGACAGGGTTAGAGCGGAGGTTAGTTCATTCACTGCAGGCTGCTCAAGCTTGTTGAGCCCTGGGAGGTGCCATATGGGAATATTCAAGATCATCAAGGCTCCCAGTTGATGCAGGACTAGAAAACAGTCACATGCTGGTTAAGGTGTTGACTCTTAGTGTCCTAATAGTGAGGATAGTAAACACGAGTCCAGATAAAAGATGAGGTGAAGACAGGCATGGTGAGATTACAGACATGAACCACCATGCCAAGCCCAGGGTCATTTTTATAATAACAGCTGCATAGTATTTCATTTTCTAGAGGTTCTATGATGCAGTGAGCTCCTTCTCAGGCAAAAGCCCTAGGAGAAACCACTAGGTCAACTTCTAACAGTATAGATCACCTGTACTTTCAACTGTTTTGTAGTTTATACATAGAATCATAAAGCATGAATTATTTTTATGTAGATTTTAAATTCTATACTTAATTAAATTATCTGTATTATTGAATATTGTTGTGACTCATTAATTAAATTGGTGATCAAATTCCATTATTTCACCATCAAACAATTAATCCAATCATTCTACTTCAAATACACATGTGAGTGGTATTAATTTTGGAGGTATTATGAATAAGAACTGTGTGTAAATTATACAATGACTTATGAACAAATTCCTATTGGATATCTACCCAATCAAATCAATAGGTCATATGTTTACATATGTTAAGCTCTAAAAGACGGTGCAAGTTTTCAAAAAAAGCACAAATTTTTACACCACAGTACATATGATGTTTGTCTCATTCACGTCATTGTTTGCTATTCATATTTTTTCTAATTTTTATTTTAAACTTCTAGTTCATTTGTGACTTTGAGTATTCTTGGTTTCTAATGGGTTGGCTATCTTTTCACCTGTTTATCAGTCATTGCATCTTCTGTTGATTTTACTCATTTGCTTCTATTGTGTTTTCCATTATTTCCTTATCAATTAGTAGAGGTTATTTATATATACTGGATCCACAATTTCTTTATAATTGTGTGTGTTTGTGTGTGTGTATGTGTCTCATTTTTACTGTCTATACATCACTCATCTAGATATCCTTGATAAGAATAACCCCTTAAATTTAATATAATTAAATTTTTCCATTACCTTTGTTATAGTGAAGTGTTAGTTTTTCTGATGAAAAGATATTTTGCTATTGTAAAAATGGAGAGGTCTTATTTCTTTGTTTTATTCTAATAAAATCATTTTTATTGGTGTAAAAATACATAAAATTTGCCATTGAAACCATTTTAATTGTACTATTTAATAACATTAAATACATTCACAATGCTGTGTATTGTTACCACTATCCATTTCCAAAACTTTTTATAATTTCAAACCGACACTGTGTTTATTAAGTATCATTTTTCAGTTTCACCCTCATTTTAGTTATTCATAATCCCTGTTTCTACTTTCTTTATTATTGAACTTTCTATTCTAAGTATGTACCTCATATTAGTAAAATCATCCAATATTTATTCTTTTCTATTTGGCTTATTTTACATGGTATAATGTCTTCAAGGTTCATCTGTGTTGTAGCATGTATCAGCATTAGATTTTATTTTTTTGAGACAGAGTCTCATTCTGTCCCCCAGGCTGGAGGACAGCAATGCAATCATGACTCACTGCTGCCTCAACATCCCAGGCTCAGGTGATTCTTCTGACTCAGGTGTTCTTTCTTTGTGGCTGGGACTATAGGCACATATCATAAAGCCCAGCAAATTTTGGTATGTTTTGAAGAGATGGAATTTTGCTATGCTGCCCAGGCTGGTCTCAAACACCTAGGCTCAAGATGTCCTCTCATCTTGGCCTCCCAAGGCACTGGGGAACTATAAGGATAAGCCACCGTGCCCATCAGCATCGCATTTGTTTTAAGACTAAATAATATTCCATTGTTTGTATATACCATATTTTCTGTATCTCTTAAAAGATATCTGGGTCTGTTTCCACATTTTGTACTGTAAATGATGTTGCTATATAGATTGATGTGAAAGTATCAGCTGAAGTCCCTGCTTTCAATAATTTTGGATAGACATTCATGGTGAAATTACTAAAACATATTATAATTCTATTTAGAACTTTCTGATAGATTGTCAAACCATTTTTTACAGTCGGTAAACCATTCGATATTCTCACCAGCAATCTGCCAGTGTTCCACTTCCTCCACATCCTAGGCAAAACTTGTTATTTTTTACATTTGTTTTTTATAGTCACTATAATAGGTGTAAATAGGTATCTTGTTGTGGTTTTGATTTGTGTTTCCATAATGACTGGTGATGCTGAGCATTTTTCACATACTTATTGACCCAATGTAGATTCAAGTCCTCCACCTTTTTATAAATGCTGTTGCTAATTTGTCTTCCTGTTGAGTTTTAGGAGTTCTTTATATATTCTGTTAATACCTTATGTACCTAATTAGGTACATGACTTGCAAATTATTTCTTCCATCCAACAGTGGTCTTTTCACCTGTTTTTCTTCTTTTTTATATATAAAAATGTTTCACACTTTGATTAAGTCCATTTTATCTTTTTCTTATTTTGATGCCTGTGATTTTGGCGTCAAGTGTTAAGAAACCGTCAACAAACTTAATGTTCAAAGATTTTTGCTTATGCTTCTTTTCTAAGAGTTTTAGAAGTTTTAGGTTTTGAAAGTTTTATTTTAGGTTCAGGGCTACATGTGAAGGTTTGTTACATAGCTAAACATGTGTCACAGGGGTTTTCTGTACAGATTATTTTATCACCCAGGTATTAAGCCCAATATGCAACAATAGTTATCTTTTCTACTTCTGTCCCTTTTCCCATCTTCTACCCTCAGATAGACCCCAGTGTCTGTTGTTGTCTATTTTGCATTAATAAGTTCTCATTTAATTTTCACTTACATGTGTGAACATGTGGGATTTGATTTTCTGTTCTTGTGTTAGTTTGCTAAGAATAATAGTTTTCAGCTACATCCATGTTTTCACAAAAGAAATAACTGCATTTCTTTTTGTGACTGCATAGTTTTTTACGGTGCATATGTACCACATTTTCTTTATTCACACTGTCATTGATCTGGCTTAGTTTGACCATGTATTTGCTATTGTGAGTAGTGCTACAAGAAACATTTGTATGAATTGTCTTTATGATAGAATAGCTTACATTTCTCTGGGTATACACGCAGTAATGGGATTGCTGGCAGAACTATCAAATAGCAGTTCTGCTTTCAGCTCTCTGAGAAATCACCAAACTGCTTCACAATGGTTGAACTAACTTACACTCCCACCAACAGTGTATAAGTGTTCCCTTTTCTCCACAACCTCATCAGCATTTAATTTTTGACTCTTTAGTTATAGCCATTCTGACTGGTATAAGATGATATCTCATTGTGGTTTTGATGTTCATTTGTCTAATGATCAGTGATGTTGACTTTGCTTCACATGCTTTTTGGCTGCATGTATGTCTTCTTTTGAGAAGTGTCTGTTCATGTTCTTTGCCCACTTTTTAATGCAATTATTAGTTTTTATCTTGTAAATTTGAATTCCTTATGGATCCTGGATATTATATCTTTGTCCATCCACAGTTTACAAATATTTTCTTCCACTCTGTAGATTTTTTATTTTGTTGATACAATTTTTTTTCTATAAAAAAGCTCTTAAGTTTAACTAGATCCACCTTGTCAAATTTTGTTTTTCTTGCTATTGATTTTGGTGTTTTTGCCCTGAAATATTTGCCTGTTCATGTGCCCAGAATGGTATTGCCTGGGTTATCTTCCAGAGTTTTCAAAGTTTTAGGCTTCGTAACTAAATTACAAACATTCTTATAGAGAAATATTAGACAAACAGAGAGCCAAATCATGAGAAAACTGCCATTCACAATTGCTACAAAGAGAATAAAATACCTAGGAATACAATTAACAAGTGATGTGAAGGACCGCTTCAAGGAGAACTAAAAACCACTGCTCAAGGAATAAGAAAGGACACAAACAGATGGAAAACATTCCATGTTCATGGTTGAGAATAATTAATATCATGAAAATGGCCATACTGCCAAAAGTAATTTATAGATTTAATGCTATCCCTATCAAGCTACCAATGACTTTCTTCACAGAATTGGAAAAAACCCACCTTACACTTCAAGTAGAACCAACAAAGAACCTGCAGAGCCAAGGCAATCCTAAGCAAAAAAAAGAAAAAAGAAAAAAAAAGCCGAAGGCATCATGCTACCTGACTTCAAACTATACCACAATACTACTGTAATCAAAACTACAGGGTACTTGTATCAAAACAGAGATATCGACCAATGGAACAGAGCAGAGGCCTTAGAAAGAACTCCACACAACTACAACAATCTGATCTTTGACAAACTTGACTAAAACAAGCAATAGGGAAAGGATTCCCTATTTAATAAATGATGTTGAAAAAACTGGCTAGCCATATACAGAAAGATGAAACTGGATACCTTACTTACACCTTATACAAAAATTAATTCTAGATGGATTAAAGATTTAAACATGGGGCCTAAAATCATAAAAACTCTGAAAGAAAACCTAAGTGATACCATTCAGCACATAGGCATGGGCAAGAACTTCATGACTGAAACACCAAAAGCAATGGCATCAAAAGCAAAGATAGACATATGGGATCTAATTAAACTTAGGTTCTTCTTCACAGCAATAGAAACTATCAATAGAGTGAACCAGCAACCAACAGAATCAAAAAAAGTTTTTGCAATCTGTCCATATGAAAAATGGCTAATATCCAGAATCTATGAAAAACTTAAATAAATTTACAATAAAAAACAACTCCATCTATAAGTGGGCAAAGGATATGAATAGACACTTTTTGAAAGAAGACATTTATGCATTTAAGAAACATGAAAGAAAGATTATCATTGCTGGTCATTAGAGAAATGCAAATCAAAACCACACTGAGATACCATCTCACAACAGTTACAATGGTGATCCGTAGGGAGAAGATGCCATAAACCCTGAGGCAGAAGCAAAAGACCTCAGCCTATTTCCACATAAATAATGAAGAAGAAACTAATTAAAAATATAACCTTAGTGGTTATTAGTTATTCATATGTGATCTTAGTTATTCATATGTGATCTTAGTTATTCATAGATGATCTTAATCCTTTTATTTTTCTTTCTTTTTTTAATTGCATTTTAGGTTTTGGGGTACATGTGAAGAACATTCAAGATAGTTGCATGGGTACACATGTGGCAGTGTGATTTGCTGCATTTCTCCCCTTCACCTATATCTAGCATTTCTCCCTTCACCTATATCTAGCATTTCTCCCTTCACCTATATCTAGCATTTCTCCCTTCACCTATATCTAGCATTTCTCCCCCTTCTATATCTCCCCAACTCCCTACCCCCCACTGTCCCTCCCTCTTCCCCCCAACAGACCCCAGTGTGTAGTGATCTGCTCCCTGTGTCCATGTGTTCTCCTTGTTTAACACCCACCTATGAGTGAGAACATGCGGTATTTTATTTTCTGTTCTTGTGACAGTTTGCTGAGAATGATGGTCTCCAGGTTCATCCATGTCCCTACAGAAAACACAAACTCATCGTTTTTGATTGCTGCATAATATTCCATGGTGTATATGTGCCACATTTTCCCTGTCCTCTCTATTATTATTATTATTATTATTATTTTTTGAGACACAGTTTCGCTGCTGTTACCCAGAATGGTATTGCCTGGGTTATCTTCCAGAGTTTTCAAAGTTTTAGGCTTTATAACTAAATTACAAACATTCTTATAGAGCAATATTAGACAAACAGAGAGCCAAATCATGAGAAAACTGCCATTCACAATTGCTACAAAGAGAATAAAATGCCTAGGAATTAACAAGGGATGTGAAGGACCTCTTCAAGGAGAACTAAAAACCACTACTCAAGGAATAAGAAAGGACACAAACAGATGGAAAAACATTCCATGTTCATGGTTGAGAATAATTAATATCATGAAAATGGCCATACTGCCCAAAGTAATTTATAGATTTAATGCTATCCCCATCAAGCTAACAATGACTTTCTTCACAGAATTGGAAAAAAACACCTTAAACTTTAAGTAGAACCAACAAAGAACCTGCAGAGCCAAGACAATCCTAAGCAAAAAAAAAAAAGCAGGAGGCATCATGCTACCTGACTTCAAACTATATCACAATACTACTGTAATCAAAACAGCAGGGTACTGGTATCAAAACAGAGATATCGACCAATGGAACAGAACAGAGGCCTTAGAAAGAATGCCACACAACTACAACCATCTGATCTTTGACAAACTTGACTAAAACGAGCAATACAGAAAGGATTCTCTATTTAAAAAATGATGTTGAAAAAACTGGCTAGCCATATACAGAAAGATGAAACTGGATACCTTACTTACACCTTACACACCTTAAATTAATTTTAGATGGATTAAAGATTTAAACAGGGGGCCTAAAATCATAAAAACTCTGGAAGAAAACCTATGTGATACCATTCAGCACATTGACATGGGCAAGATCTTCATGACCAAAACACCAAAAGCAATGGCATCAAAAGCCAAAAGAGTCATATGAAATCTAATTAAACTTAGCATCTTCTTCACAGCAATAGAAACTATCAATAGAGTGAACCAGCAACCAACAGAATCAAAAAAAGTTTTTGCAATCTGTCCATCTGAAAAGGGGCTAATATCCAGAATCTATGAAAAACTTAAATAAATTTACAATAAAAAACAACTCCATCTATAAGTGGGCAAAGGATATGAATAGACACTTTTTGAAAGAAGACATTTATGCATTTAAGAAACATGAAAGAAAGATTATCATTGCTGGTCATTAGCAAAATGCAAATCAAAACCACACTGAGATACCATCTCACAACAGTTACAATGGTGATCCGTAGGGAGAAGATGCCATAAACCCTGAGGCAGAAGCAAAAGACCTCAGCCTATTTCCACATAAATAATGAAGAAGAAACTAATTAAAAATATAACCTTAGTGGTTATTAGTTATTCATATGTGATCTTAGTTATTCATATGTGATCTTAGTTATTCATATGTGATCTTAGTTATTCATAGATGATCTTAATCCTTTTATTTTTCTTTCTTTTTTTAATTGCATTTTAGGTTTTGGGGTACATGTGAAGAACATTCAAGATAGTTGCATGGGTACACATGTGGCAGTGTGATTTGCTGCATTTCTCCCCTTCACCTATATCTAGCATTTCTCCCCCTTCTATATCTCCCCAACTCCCTACCCCCACTGTCCCTCCCCTCTTCCCCCCAACAGACCCCAGTGTGTAGTGATCTGCTCCTGTGTCCATGTGTTCTCCTTGTTTAACACCCACCTATGAGTGAGAACATGCGGTATTTTATTTTCTGTTCTTGTGACAGTTTGCTGAGAATGATGGTCTCCAGGTTCATCCATGTCCCTACAGAAAACACAAACTCATCGTTTTTGATTGCTGCATAATATTCCATGGTGTATATGTGCCACATTTTCCCTGTCCTCTCTATTATTGATGAGCATTTGGGTTGGTTCCAGGTCTTTGCTATTGTAAACAGTACTGCAATAAACATTCATGTGCATGAGTTCTTATAGTAGAACAATTTATAGTCCTTTGGATATATACCCAGTAATGGGATTGCTGGGTTAAATGAATTTTTTTTTTTTTCCAATCAATGAGAGCTTGTAAGGTTGCTGAGGTTGGCCTTGAACTCATGGCCTCACCTTTGCAAGCGCCATGACATCCGGCCGGAGCCACTTTGGGCCCCTGAAATTTCTATTTCTAGGTCCTTGAAAAATTGTCACACTGTCTTCCACAATGGTTGAACTAATGTACACTCCCACCAGAAGGGTAAAAGTGTTCCTATTTCTCCACATTCTCTCCAGCATCTGTTGTCTCCAGATTTTTTAATGATCACCATTCTACCTGGCTTGGGACGGTATCCCAATGTAGTTTTGATTTGCAATTCTCTAATGACCAGTGATGATGAGCATTTTTTCATATGTTTGTTGGCCTCGTGTATGTCTTGTTTTGTAAAGTGTCTGTTCATATCCTTAGCCCACTTTTGAATGGGCTTGTTTGTTTTTTTCTTGTAAATTTGTTTTAGTTCTTTGTAGATTCTGGATATTAGCCCTTTGTCAGATACATAAGCTGCAAAAATTTTTCCCATTTTGTTGGTTGCCAATTCACTCTAATGATGTTTTCTTTTGCTGTGCAGAAGCTGTGAAGTTTGATTAGGTCCCATTTGTCTATTTTGGCTTTTGTTGCCAATGCTTTTGGTGTTTTGGTCATGAAGTCCTTGCCTACTCCTATGTCCTAAATAGTTTTGCCTAGATTTTGTTCTAGGGTTTTTATGGTGTTTGGTCTTATGTTTAAGTCTTTAATCCATCTGGAGTTAATTTAAGTGTAATGTATCAGGAAGGGGTCCAGTTTCTGCTTTCTGCACATAGCTAGCCGGTTCTCCCAACACCATTTATTAAAAAGGGAATCCTTTCCCCATTGCTTGTTTTTGTCAGGTTTATCAAAGATTGCATGGTGGTAGATATGCTGTGTCACCTCTGAGGCCTCTGTTCTGTTCCATTGGTCTACATCTCTGTTTTTGGTATCAGTACCATGCTGTTTTGATTACTGTAGACTTGTAGTATAGTTTGAAGTCCAGTAGTGTGATGCCTCCTGCTGTGTTCTTTTTGCTTAGAATTGACTTGGCTATGTGGGCTCTTTTTTGGTTCCATATAAAGCTTAAGGTGTTTTTTTCCAGTTCTGTGAAGAAGGTCATTGGTACCTTGATGGGGATAGTATTTAATCTCTAAATTACTTTGGGCAGTATGGCCATTTTCACAATATTGATTCTTCCTAACCATGAACATGGATTGTTTCTCCATGTGTTTATGTCCTCTCTTGTTTCATTGAGCAGTGGCTTGTAGTTCTCCTTGAAGAGGTTCTTTACGTTACTTGTTAGTTGTATTCCTAGTTATTTTATACAATTTGTAGCAATTTGGAATGGAAGTTTATTCTTGATTTGGCTCTCTTTAAGTCTGACATTTGTGTATAGGAATGCTTGTAATTTTTGCACATTGATTTTGTATTCTGAGACTTTGCTGAACCTGCTTATCAGTTTCAGAAGATTCTGGGCTGAGAACATGGGGTCTTCTAGATATACAATCATGTCGTCTGCAAATACAGATAATTTGGCTTCCTCCTTTTCTATTTGAATAGGCTTTATTTCTTTTACTGCCTGATTGCTCTGGCTAGAACTTCCAGTACTATATTGAATAGGAGTGGTGAGAGAGGGCATCATGTCTAGTGCCAGATTTCAATGGAAATGCTTCCATTTTTGCTCATTCGGTATAATATTGGCTGTTGGTTTGTCATAAACAGCTTCTAGTATTTTGAGATACGTTCCATCAATACCTAGTTTATTGAGGGTTTTTAGCATAAAGGGCTGTTGAATTTTGTCAAAGGACTTCTCTGCATCAATTGAGATAATCATGTGGTTTTTGTCTTTGATTCTGTTTATGTGGTGAATTACGTTTATAGACTTGTTTATGTTGAACAAGTTTTGCATTCCCGGGATGAATCCTACTTGACCATGGTGGATAAGCTTTTTGATGTGCTGTTGCAATTGGCTTGCCAGTATTTTATTTTGATTTTGCATCACTGTTCATAATGGATATTGGCCTGAAGTTTTCTTTTCTTGTTGAGTCTCTGCTGGGTTTTGGTATCAGGATGATGTTGGTCTCATAAAATAATTTGGGAAGAATTCCCTCTTTTTGGATTATTTGGAATAGTTTCAGAAGGAATGGTACCAGCTCCTCTTCATGTGCCTGGTAGAATTCTGCTGTAAACCCATCTGAGCCTGGGCTTCTTTTGTGTGATAGGCTTTCACTTGCTGCTTCAACTTCAGATCTTGTCTGAAGATCTGGTCTGTTCAGGGGTTTGGCTTCTTTCTGGTTTAGGCTTGAGAAGAGGCAAGTGTCCAGGAATTTATCCATTTCTTCCAGGTTTACTCTATGAGCATAGAGTTGTTTGTAATAATCTCTGATGATGTTTTGAAATTTTGTGGAATCTGTGGTGATATCCCCTTTATCTTTTTAATTTTAACTATTTGGTTATTCTTTCTTTTATTTTTATTAATCTGGCTAGTGGTCTATTTTGTTGATCTTTTCGAAAAACCAGCCCCCAGATATATTGATTTTTTTGAAGGGTTTTATGTGTCCCTATCTCCTTCAGTTCTGCTGTGATCTTAGTTATTTCTTGCCTTCTGCTTGGTTTTGAGTTTTTTTTATCTTGCTCCTCTAACTCTTTCCATTTTGATGATATTGTGTCAATTTTGGATTTCTCCTTCTTCTCATGTGGGCACTTATTGCTATATATTTGCCTGTAGAGATTGCTTTAAATGTGTCCCAGAGATTCTTGTATGCTGTGTCTTCGTTCTCATTGGTTTCAAAGAACATCTTTATTTTTGCCTTCATTTCAATGTTTATCCAGTCAACATTCAAGAGCCAGTTGTTCAGTTTCCATGAAGCTGTGCAGTTCTGAGTTAGTTTCTGAATTCTGAGTTCTAACTTGATTGCATTGTGGTCTGAGAGACTGTTTGTTATGATTTCCATTCTTCTGCATTTGCTGAGGAGTGCTTTACTTTCAATTATGTGGTCAATTTTAGAGTAGGTGTGATGTGGTGCTGAGAAGTATGTATATTCTGTGGATTTAGGATGGAGAGTTTTGTAAATATCTATTAGATTTGCTTGTTCCAGGTCTGAGTTCAAATCCTGGATATCTTTGTCAATTTTCTGTCTGGTTGATGTGTCTAACATTGACAATGAAGTGTTAAAGTCTCCCACTATTATTGTGTGGGAGTCTAAGTCTCTTTGTAAGTCATTAAGAACTTGCCTTATGTATCCGGGTGCTCCTGTATTGGGTGTGTATATATTTAGAATCATTAGCTCTTTTTGTTGCATCGATTCTTTTACCATTATGTAGTGTCCTTCTTTGTCTCTTTTTATCTTTGTTGCTTTAAAGTCTATTTTATTAGAGAAGAGAATTGCAACTCCTGCTTTTTTTGCTCTCCATTTGCTTGGTTAATCTTTCTCCATTTCTTTATTTTGAGCCTTTGTGTATCCTTGCATATGAGATGGGTTTTCTTGGTACAGCACACTGATGGGTTTTGGCTTTTTATCTAGTTTGCCAGTCTGTGTCTTTGGATTGGGGCATTTAGTCCATTTGCATTTTGGGTTAATATTGCTATGTGTGAATTTGATACTGCCATTTTGAAGCTAGCTTGCAGTTTTGCCCATTAGTTAATGCAGATTCTTCATTTTGTTGATGTTCTTTACCATTTGGTATGTTTTAGGAGTGGCTGGTACTGGTTGTTCCTCTCTATGTGCAGTGCCTCTTTCAAGAATTCTTCGAAATGGGCCTGATCGTGACAAAATCTCTGAGTACTTGCTTGTTGGCAAAGGATTTTAGTTTTCTTTGACTTATAAAGCTTAGTTAGGCTGGTTTTGAAATTCTGGGGTGAAAGTACTTTTCTTTAAGGTTGTGGAATATTGGTCTCCACTCTCTTCTGGCTTGTAGGGTTTCTGCTGAGAGATCTGCTGTGAGTCTGATGGGCTTCCTTTTGTGGGTAACCTGACCTTTCTCTCTGACTTCCCTGAGCATTTTCTCCTTCATTTCAGCCCTGGTGAATCTGACCATTATATGCTTTGGGGTTGATCTTTTTGAGAAATATCTTTGTCATGTTCTCTGTATTTTCTGGACTTGAATATTGGCCCACCTTGCTAGGTTGGGGATGTCATTTTGGATAATATCCTGAGTAGTGTTTTCCAGCTTGGATTCATTCTCTCCATCACATTAACATACACCTATCAAACTTAGATCAGGTCTTTTCACATAGTCCCATATTTCTTGGAAAGTTTGTTCACTTTTTTCTATGCTTTTTTCTCTAATCTTGCCTTCTCACTTTATTTTGTTGAGTTGATTCTCGACCTTAGATATCCTTTCTTCTGCTTGGTCTATTCAGCTCTTGAAACTTGTGCATGTTTCATGAAGTTCCCATGTTGTGTTTTTCAGCTCCATCAATTCACTTATATTCCTCTCTAAATTGTCCATTCTTGTCTTCATTTTATTAAATTGTTTTTCAAGGTTCTTAGTTTTCTTTGCATTGATTTAGAACATGTTCTTTTAGCTCACAGAGGTTTCTCATTACCCCCCTTCTGAAGTCTGATTCTGTCATTTCATCACACTCAATCTCCATCCAGCTTTGTTCCATTGCTGGTGAGGAGTTGTGATCCCTTGTAGGAAGAGAGGTGTTCTAACTATGGGTGTTTTTCTCCTTTTTTCACTGGTTCTTCCCATCTTTGTGGATATCCACCTGTCATCTTTGTAGTTTCTGATTTTTAGATTGGGTCTCTAAGTGGATGTTCAGATTGTTGATGATGAAGTTATTTCTGTTTCTTAGTTATCCTTCTAACAGTCTGGCTTCTCTGCTTTAGGACTGCTGAGGTCCACTCCAGGCCCTGCTTGCCTGGGAATCACCTGCAGCAGCTGAAGAACAGTAAGAGTTGCTACCAGTTTTTTTTTTTTTTTTTTGCTATCTTTGTCCAAGTATGATGCCCACCACATGTCAGTCTGATCAGTCCTTTGTGAGGTGACTCTTTGGATATACGGGGTCAGCAAGCTGCTTCAGAAGAAAGTCTGTCATTTATAAAGCTCAAGTGTTGAGATGTGAGCT
The DNA here is from genome assembly GCA_021498475.1 of Saguinus midas. Classification (NCBI taxonomy): domain Eukaryota; kingdom Metazoa; phylum Chordata; class Mammalia; order Primates; family Cebidae; genus Saguinus; species Saguinus midas. Next base: position 90,485,577 of record CM038395.1, on the reverse strand, counting down.
CCATTGTTCATTCAGAGCTGCTAGGCAGGGACTTTTAAGTCTGCTGTAGCAGAACTCATAACCCCCTTTTTTATCTCAGGTGCTCTGTCCCGGGGAGTTAGGGCTTTATTTATGAGTTTCCATTTTGCTGCTGCCTTTTTTTTTTCAGGGCTTCCCTACCCAGCAAGAAGGCAGCCTAGTCACTGTTTGCCTGCAGAAACTTTGCTGAGTTGCTGTGGGTTCCACCCTGCTGCTGTGTGAACTTTCCTGCAGTCCTGTTTATATAAGTGTGGTTAGAACTGCCTCCACAGTGGTGGCCCGCCTCTGTAATGGTGGAAACTCTTTATTATGGTGGGTTGCCTCAGAATTAGCAGACTAATTCCCTATAGGTGTCATACCTCGGTATTAGCAGACGTCCCTCCCCCACTAAGCTTCACCATCGTGGGTTCCGCTGTGCTTGCCTTGAAACTCTCAACCCCGATCATTTCCAATTGAGGTTTTTCTTTTGCTTTTGTAGTGGTGGCACCCACCAAGCTTGATCACCTGGTTCTTTGCCTCAGAGCCTTTTTTTTAAGTTGAATGGTTCACTTTCTGCCAAGTGTTCCAGTCATCTGCTGAAAAGGCACCAGGATCTGTGTGATTTCCCATGTGGTGATCCACTGCGCTGGCTGAAACAACAGCACTGAGATTTGTGGTGCTTTTTTGCCTAAGAATCTCCTGGCTTGGCTCCAGCTTGAGTCCCCTGTCTAATCAGATAAATGGGTGAATCTGCCTTCCTGAAGCTCAAATTGCCAGCTTAAATGGGCAACAAAAACCAGTATGTTTTGTATAAAGAACTGCTGCACTGGGGCACCTGCAAAACAGCTGCACTGGCCAATACAGCTGTGCTGGTGATGCAAAGGGATTCTCCACCTGGGAATCTCTTCATCTGTGGACAATAAAGATTCATATGGAAATGCAGCATCCACTCACCCTCTGCACTTTCACTGAGAGCTGCAATCCTCAGCTATTTCTAAACAATCATTTTGCTCTAAGACTCTCACTGCTATTTCTTATGTTCCAGGATACAGCAAAAAATGTCTGTTTTTAGATTTTAAACAGAAAGAATTTTCAAACTTCTGCATACAAACATGAGTTTAACTCTGTAAGTTGAGTGCACACATTGACAACCATTCTGTTACATAGCACTGTTTTTGTTTTAGAACCAGATATTTCTCATTACAGCATATATTCCCATTCAATATGGAATGTTCAAACACAGCTCCTAGAAGAAACGTGTTCTAACTCGCTGAATCTAAATGTAGATTAAGCTCTCTTAGCTGAATGAACACACAGCAGAGCAGTTTAAAAAATAGGTTTGTTTTGTGTTTTAGATGCAGTCTATTTCTTATATGCTGGGTTTTGGCTGAGAATGTCCGTTTTTAGAGTCTCCACAGAAAGAGATTCCAAAGTGCTACATACACATATCAGTTTAACTCTGTAGGTTGAATACACAAGTTGACAACCATTTTGTTAGAGAGTTCTCTTTTCACTTTAGAACCATATATTTCTCATTACAGCATATACACGCATTCTCTCTGGAATGTACAAATGCAGCTACAAGAAAAAACAGGTTTCTAACTCGCTCAATCTAAACAAAGATTCAACTCTCTTAATTGAACAAACACAGAGCTGAGCAGTTTAAAAGATACATTTTTTCTGTTGCGGACGCAGTATTACTTCTATTTTTTATATGTAGGGATTTGGCTAGAAGTTTCCGTTTTTAGATTTTTGATCTAAAAACCATTCCAAACTGCTCCATACACATCAGGTTAACTCTGTAAGTCAATGCACACATTGACAACCATTGTGTCACAAAGCTCTGTTTTCATTTCAGAATAAGATATTGCTCATTACAGCAAGTAGTCCCATACACTCTGGAATGTATAAATGGAGCTCCTAAAAGAAACGTGTTTTTAACTCAGTACATCTAAACATATATTCAACTCTCTTAGTTTAACAAACACACAAGAAAGCAGTTTGAAAAATATGTTTGTTCTGTGTTTTAGACATAGTATTACTCCGATTTCTAACATGCTGAAATTTGTCTGGAAATAAACGTTTTTAGATTCTCCAAAGAAATGATGTAGAAACTGCTGCATACACAATCACTTTAACATTATAAGTTTAATGTACACATTGAAAACCTTTCTGTTAGATAGCTGCATTTTCGTTTTAGAACCAGATAATTTCCAATACAACATGTACTCCCATTCACTCTGGGATATCCAAAAGCACCTCCTAGAAGAAACGTATTTCTAACTCACTGAATGAAAACACAGGTTCAATTCTCTTAGTTGAACAAACACACAGCAGAGCAGTTTGTAAGATACATTTGCTTTGTGTTTTAGACTCAGTCTTATTGCTATTTGTTATATGCTGAAATTTAGCTTTAAATGTCCGTTGTCACATTCTTTACAGAAAGGGTTTACCAAGTGCTGCAAACACCCATCAGATTAACTATGGAAGATTATTCTGTTGGATAGTTATGTTTTCATTTTAGAACTAGATATTTCTCAATATAGCATGTACTCCCATTCACTCTGGAATATCCAAACGCACCTCCTAGAACAAACGTGTTTTTAACTCGCTGAATCTAAACATAGGTTCAACTCACTGAGTTGAATGAAAACACAGCAGAGCAGTTTGTAACATTTGTATGTTTTGTGTTTTATGAACAGTCTTTCTGCTATTTGTTGTATGCTTTGATTTGGCTGGAAATGTCTGTTTTAGATGCTTTACAGAAAGCGGTTAAAAACTGCTGCAAACACACTTTAGTTTAACTCTGTAAGTTGAATGCACACATTGAAAACCATTCTGTTAGATAGCTCCGTTTTTGTTTTAGAACCAGATAATTCTCAAAACAACATATACTCCATTGACCTCTGCAAGATCCAAACGTAGCTCCTAGAAGAAACATGTTTTTAACTCGCTGAATCTAAACACAGGTTTAACTCTCTTAGTTGAACGAACACACTGCAGAGCAGTTTCTAAGGTACCTTTGTTTTGTGTATTAGACGTAGTCTTACTGCTATTTGTTATATGCTCCGATTTGGCTGCAAATGACTGTTTTCAGATTCTTTACAAAAAGTGTTTACAAACTGCTGCAATCGCACATCAGTTTAACTCTGTAAGTTGAATGCACACATTGAAGACCATTCTGTTAGATAGCTCCGTTTTTGTTTTAGAACCAGATATTCTCAATACTGCATATATTCCCATGCATTTGGAAATATCCAAACGCAGCTCCTAGAAGCAACGTGTTTCTAACTCGCTGAATCTAAACACAGGCTCTTAGTTGAACGAACACTCAGCAGAAAAGTTTGTAAGATAAAATTGCTTTCTGTTTTAGAAAGATACTACTGCTATTTGCTATATGCTGGGATTTGGCTGTAAAAGTCAGTTTTTAGATTCTTTAAACAAAGGGTTTACAAACTGCTGCAAACAAACATCAGTTTTACTCTGTAGGTTTAATACACACATTGAAGACCATTCTGTTAGATAGCTCCCTTTTCGTTTTAGAACCAGATATTTCTCAATACACCATGTACTCCCATTCACTCTGGAATATCCAAACGCGGCCCCTGCAAGAAACGTGTTTCTAATTCGCTGAATCTAAACACAGGTTCAACTTTCTGAGTTGAACAAACACACAGCAGAGCAGTTTTTTAGATACGTTTCCTTTGTGTTTTAGATGCAGAACTACTGCTATTTCTCATATGAAGGGATTTGGCTGAAAATGTCCGTTTTCATAATTCTTTACAAAAAGGGTTTAAAGACTGCTGCAAACACACATCTGTTTAACTCTGTAAGTTGAATGCACACATTGAGGACCATTCTGCTAGATAGCTCTCTTTTTGTTTTAGACATAGATATTTCTCAATACAGCATGTACTCCCATTCAGTCTGGAATATCCAAACGCAGTTCCTGAAAGACACGTGTTTCTAACTCACTGAATCTAAACACAGATTAAACTCTCTGAGTTGAACGAACACACAGCAGAGCAGTTTGTTAGATACGTTTGCTTTGTTTTTTAGATGCAGTACTACTGCTATTTTTTATACGCTGGGATTTGGCTGGAAATGTCCGTTTTTAGATTCTTTACAGAAAGGGTTTAAAAACTGCTGCAAACACACGAGTTTAACTCTGTAAGTTGAATGCACACATTGAAAACCATTCTGTTAGATAGCTCCGTTTTGTTTTAGAACCAGATATTTCTCAATACAGCATGTACTCTCATTCACTCTGGAATATCCAAACGCAGCTTCTGGAAGAAACGTGTTTATAACTCGCTGAATCTAAACGCAGTTTCAACTCTCTGAGTTGAACGAACACACAGCAGAGCAGTTTGTTAGACACGTTTACTTTGGGTTTTAGACGCAGTACTACTGCTATTTGTTATATGCTGGGATTTGGCTTAAAATATCCGTTTTTAGATTTTTCACAGAAATGGTTTACAAAGTGCTGCAAACACACATCGGTTTATCTCTGTCAGTTGAATGCACACATTGAAGACCATTCTGTTAGATTGCTCCCTTTTCATTTTAGGACCAGATACTTATTAATACAGCTGTACTCCCATTCACTTTGGAATATCCAAATGCAGCTTCTGGAAGAAACGTGTTTTTAACTCGCTGAATCTAAACACAGTTTCAACGTTATGAGTTGAATGAACACACACACCAGAGCAGTTCGTTAAATACGTTTGCTTTGTTTTTTAGATGCAGTACTACTGCTATTTTTTATACGCTGGGATTTGGCTGAAAATGTGCGTTTTTAGACTCTTTACAGAAAGGGTTTACAAACAGCTGCAAACACACATCTGTTTAACTCTGTAAGTTGAATGCACACATTGAGGACCATTCTGCTAGATAGCTCTCTTTTGTTTTAGAACCAGATATTTCTCAATACAGCATGTACTCCCATTCACTCTGGAATATCCAAATGCAGCTTCTGGAAGAAACGTGTTTTAACTCGCTGAATCTAAACACAGTTTCAACTCTCTGAGTTGAATGAACACACACACCAGAGCAGTTCGTTAAATACGTTTGCTTTGTTTTTAGATGCAGTACTACTGCTATTTGTTATATGCTGGGATTTGGCTGAAATGTCCGTTTTAGATTCTTTACAGAAATGGTTTACAAAGTGCTGCAAACACACATCGGTTTATCTCTGTCAGTTGAATGCACACATTGAAGACCATTCTGTTAGATTGCTCCCTTTTCATTTTAGAACCAGATACTTATTAATACAGCTGTACTCCCATTCACTTTGGAATATCCAAATGCAGCTTCTGGAAGAAACGTGTTTTTAACTCGCTGAATCTAAACACAGTTTCAACGTTATGAGTTGAATGAACACACACACCAGAGCAGTTCGTTAAATACGTTTGCTTTGTTTTTTAGATGCAGTACTACTGCTATTTTTTATACGCTGGGATTTGGCTGGAAATGTGCGTTTTTAGACTCTTTACAGAAAGGGTTTACAAACACCTGCAAACACACATTAGTTTAACCCTTTATGTTGAATGCACACATTGAGAACCATTCGGTTAGATAGCTCTCTTTTTGTTTTAGAACCAGATATTTATCAATACAGCATGTATTCCCATTCACTCTGGAATACCCAAACGCAGCTTCTGGAAGAAACGGTTTTTTTTTTTTTAATTTTAAATTTTTATTGCATTTTAGGCTTTGGGGTATATGTGCAGAACGTGCAAGATAGTTGCATAGGTACACACATGGCAGTGTGTTTTGCTGCCTTCCTCCGCTTCACCTACACTTGGCATTTCTTTCCAGGCTATCCCTCCCCAGCTTCTCCCCGAGGTCCCTCCTTTATTCTCCCCAATAGACCCCAGTGTGTAGTACCCTTTTCCATGTGTCGATGTGTTCTCATTTTTTCTCACCTGCCTATGAGTGAAAATATATGGTATTTTCTTTTCTTTCTTTTTTTTTTTTCCCGAGCTAGCTGAGATTTTATTTTGGACACACACAAAAAAAGCAATTGAATTGTTTTGCAGCTGGAGGCATGGGCAAGGGGGGTCCCCAGGCAGTAAACTCCCCGCCGGTGGGCTGAGGGCTAGGGCTGAGCGTCAGGTGCGTCTCCTGTTCCCTGCGCTCCCCTGCACAGCAGCCTCCCTCCTGGGCTCTGGGGCAGCCTCAGAAGGGGCAGGCTGGGAGGGGCTGTTGCAGCTGTTCACTTGGGCAGGACGTCAGAGGACTCGGACACCAGCCTCCCATCACGGGTCTCAATCTTCTTCACAACCACAGCCTTGGTGGAGCTGGTGCGGCTGAAGGAGCTGGAGCCTGTGACAGAGCCAAAGCCGGAGCCCAGGCCGTAGCTGAGGCCAGGGCTTGTGAGGCCCACATAGGCAGAGCTCAGACCACCTGCATAGCCACTGGTGGTCTTCGTGTGGATACCCATGTTCTGCATCCCGGACTCCAGCCGGCTCTCCTCGCCCTCCAGTAGCTTGCGGTAGGTGGCGATCTCGATGTCCAGGGCCAGTTTGACATTCATCAGCTCCTGGTACTCACGCAGCTGCCGTGCCATGTCCTGCTTGGCCCGCTGCAGGGCGGCCTCCAGCTCCTGCTGCTTGGTATGAGCATCCTTGAGTGCCTGCTCCCCGCGATGCTCAGCATCTGCAATGGCGGCCTCCAGGGAAGCCCTCTGGCCTTTGAGGCCCTCGATCTCAGAGATCTCAGTCTTCGTATGCCGCAGGTCATCCCCATGCTTCCCAGCCAGCATCTGCAGCTCCTCATACTTGATCTGGTATACGCTCTCTGCCTCAGCCCGGCTGCGGTTGGCTATCTCCTCGTACTGCGCCTTGACCTCAGCGATGATGCTGTCCAAGTCCAGGGAGCGGCTGTTGTCCATGGACAGCACCACAGACGTGTCGGAGATCTGGGACTGCAGCTCCCAGATCTCCTCTTCCTACAGCTGCCTGAGGAAGTTGATCTCATCAGTCAGTCCTTCCAGGCGAGACTCCAGCTCTACCTTGTTCATGTAAGCTTCATCCACATCCTTCTTGATGAGGACAAATTCATTCTCCATCTCCGTACGCTTATTGATCTCTTCCTCATACTTGTTCTTGAAGTCCTCCACCAGCCCCTGCATGTTGCCAAGCTCTGCCTCCAGCTTCAGCTTCTCCTGGCCCAGAGTCTCCAGCTGCTGCCTCAGGTTGTTGATGTAGTTCTCAAACATGTTGTCCATGTTGCTCCTAGCTGTTTTCTGCTGCTGCAGCAGGCTCCACTTGGTCTCCAGCATCTTGTTTTGCTGCTCCAGGAACCGCACCTTGTCGATGAAGGAAGCAAACTTGTTGTTGAGGGTCTTGATCTGCTCCTTCTCCTGGGTACGCACGGCCTGGATGTTGGGGTCCACATCCACCTTAATGGGGTTCAGCAGGCTCTGGTTGATGGTGATGGTGGTGATGCCTCCCATGCCTATGCCACTGGCCCCAGAACAGCCTGCACCCAGGCCACCCCGGAAGCCACTGCTGCTCATTTGGGAGAAGCTCAAGTGGGCACTGGGCCCACTCATGAAGGAGTGGCTGCTGAAGGCCCCAGGGCCAGAGGTGGACACCTTGTAGGAGGACTTCTGGGTCACCCTCATGGACATGGTGGAGGCAGGAGTGGAGGCAGGCGGGCCAAACCAGGGAGAGATTCCAGAAGGAGCGGAGAAGCTGCTTCTTCGGTATTTTATTTTCTGTTCTTGTTTCAGTTTGCTGAGAATGATGTTCTCCATATTCATCCATGTCCTTACAAAGGACCCAAACTCATGATTTTTGATGGCTGCATAATATTCCATGGTGTATATGTGCCACATTTTCCCAGTACAGTCTATCATCAATGGGCATTTGGGTTGGTTCCAGGTCTTTGCTATTGTGAACAGTGCTGCAATGAACATTCGTGTGCCTGAGTTCTTATAGTAGAATGATTTTTAGTCCTTTGGATATATACCCAGTAATGGGATTGCTGGGTCAAATGGAATTTCTATTTCTAAGACCTTGAAAAATTGCCACACTGTCTTTCACAATGGTTGAACTAATGTATACTCCCACCAACAGTGTAAGAGTGTTCCTATTTCTTCGCATCCTCTCCAGCATTTGTTGTCTCCAGATTTTTTAATGATCACCATTCTAACTGGCGTGAGATGGTATCTCAAGGTGGTTTTGATTTGCATCTCTCTAATGACCAGTGATGATGAACATTTTTTCACATGTTTGTTGGCCTCATGTATGTCTTCTTTTGTAAAATGTCTGTTCCTTTCCTTTGCCCATTTTTGAATGGGCTTGTTTGTTTTTCTCCTGTAAATTGGTTTGAGTTCTTTGTAAATTCTGGATATCAGCCCTTTGTCAGATGGGTAAACTGCAAAGACTTTTTTCCCATTCTGTTGGTTGCTGATTCAGTCTAGTGACTGTTTCATTTGCCATGCAGAAGCTGTGGAGTTTGATTAGGTCACATTTGTCTATTTTGGCTTTTGCCACCAATGCATTTGGTGTTTTGGTCATGAAGTCCTTGCCTACACCTATGTTCTGAATGGTTTTGCTTAGATTTTCATCTAGGGTTTTTAATAGTGCCAGGTCTTACATTTAAGTCTTTTATCCATCTGGAATTAATTTTAGTGTAAGGTGTCAGAAAGGGGTCCAGTTTCTGCTTTCTGCACAATGCTAGACAGTTTTCCCAACACCATTTATTGAAAAGGGAATCTTTTCCCCATTGCTTGTTTTTGTCAGGTTTACTAAAGATTGTATGGTTGTAGATATGTTGTGTTGCCTTTGATGCCTCTGTTCTGTTCCATTGGTTTACATCTCTGTTTTGGTACCAGTACCATGCTGTTTTGAGTACTGTAGCCTTGTAGTATAGTTTGAATTCTGGTAGTGTAATGCCTCATGCTGTGTTCTTTTTGCTTAGAATTGACTTGGCTATGCGGGCTCTCTTTTGGTTCCATATGAAGTTCATGGTGTTTTTTTCCAGTTCTGTGAAGAAATTCAATGGTAGCTTGATGAGAATAGCATTGATTCTGTAAATTACTTTTGGCAGTATAGCCATTTTCACAATATTGATTCTTCCTAACCATGAACACGGAATGCTTCTCCATCTGTTTGTGTCCTCTCTTATTTCATTGAACAGTGGTTTTTAGTTTTTCTTGATGAGGTTCCTTACGTTTCTTGTAAGTTGTATTCCTAGGTATTTTATTTTCTTTGTAGAAATTGTGAATAGCAGTTTGTTCTTGATTTGGTTCTCTTTAAGTCTTTGATTGCTGTATAGGAATGCTTGTGATTTTTGTACATTGATTTTATATCCTGAGACTTTGCTGAAGTTTGCTTATCAGTTTCAGGAGTTTTGGGGCTGAGATGATGGGGTCTTCTAGGTATACTATCATGTCATCTGCAAACAGAGACAATTTGGCTTTCACATTTCCTATTTGAAGACACTTTATTTCTTTTTTTTGCCTCATTGCCCTGGCTAGAACTTCCAGTACTATATTGAATAGGAGTGGTGAAAGAGGGCATCCTTTTCTAGTGCCAGATTTCAAAGGGAATTCTTCCAGTTTTTGCCCATTCAATATAATATTGGCTGTTGGTTTGTCACAAATAGCTTTTATTTCTTTGAGATATGTTCTATCAATACCGAGTTTATTGAGGGCTTATAGCATAAAGCGCTGTTGAATTTTGTCAAATGCCTTCTCTGCATCAATTGAGATAATCATGTGGTTTTTGTTTTTGGTTCTGTTTATGTGGTGTTTATAGACTTGCTTGTGTTGAATCAGCCTTGCATCCACGGGATGAATCCTACTTGATCATGATGGATAAGTTTTTTAATGTGCTGTTGCAGTTGGTTTTTCAGTATTTCATTGAAGATTTTTGAATCTATGTTCATCATGAATATCGGCCTGAAGTTTTCTTTTCTTGTTGAATCTCTGCCGGGTTTTGGTATCAGGATGATGTTGGTCTCATAAAATGATCTGGGAAGGGTTCCCTCTTTTTGGATTATTTGGAATAGTTTCAGAAGAAATGGTACCAGCTCCTCTTTGTGTGTCTGGTAGAATTCGGCTATGAACCCATTTGGATATGGGCTTTTTGTGTGGTAGGTTTAATTGCTGCCTCAACTGCAGACCTTGTTATTGGTCTATTTACAGTTTTGGCTTCCTCCTGGTTTAGGCTAGAGAGGACACAGGTGTCCAGAAATTTATCCATTGGAAGAAACGTGTTTCTAACTCGCTGAATCTAAACACAGGTTCAACTCTGAGTTGAAAGAACACACAGCAGAGCAGTTTGTTAGATACATTTACTTTGTGTTTTAGATGCAGTACTACTGCTATATGTTATATGCTGGGATTTGGTGGAAAATATCCGTTTTTAGATTCTTCACAGAAAGTGTTTAAAAATTGCTGCAAACACACATCAGTTTAACTCTGTAAGTTGACTGCACACATTGAAGACCATTCTGTCAAATTGCTCCCTTTTTCTTTTAGAACCAGATATTTCTCAATACAGCATGTACTCCCATTCACTCTGGAATATCCAGACATAGCTCCCAGAAGAAACGTGTTTCTAACTCACTGAATCTAAACACAGGTTAAACTCTCTGAGTTGAACAAACACACAGCAGAGCAGTTTGTTAGATACGTTTGCTTTATGTTTTAGACACAGTACTACTGCTATTTTTCATATGCTGGGATTTGGCTGGAAATATCCGTTTTTAGATTCTTTACAGAAAGGTTTACAAACTGCTGCAAACACACATCAGTTTAACTCTGTAAGTTGAATGCACATATTGAAGACCATTCTGTCAGATTGCTCCCTTTTTGTTTTAGAACCAGATATTTCTCAATACAGCATGTACTCCCATTCACTCTGGAATATCCAAATGCAGCTCCTGGAAGAAACGTGTTTCTAACTCACTGAATTTAAATGCAGGTTTACCTCTCTGAGTTGAACAAACACACAGCAGAGCAGTTTGTTAGATACGTTTGCTTTGTGTTTTACACACAGTAGTACTGCTATTTGTTATATGCTGGGATGTGGCTGGAAATGTCCGTTTTTAGATTCTTTACAGAAAGGGTTTACAAACCGCTGCTAATACATGTCATGTTAACTCTATAAGTTTAATGCACATATTGAAGACCATTCTGTTAGATTGCTCCCTTTTTGGTTTAGAACCAGATATTTCTTAATAGAGCATGTACTCCCATTCACTCTGGAATATCCAAATACAGCTCCTGGAAGAAACGTGTTCCTGACTTACTAAATTTAAACGCAAGTTCAAATATCTGAGTTGAATGAACACACAGCAGAGCAGTTTGTTAGATATGTTTGCTAAGTGTTTTAGACGCAGTACTACCCTGTTGTTCATATGCTGAGATTTGGCTGAAAATGTCCGTTTTTAGATTCTTCACAGAAAGTGTTTAAAAATTGCTGCAAACACACATCAGTTTAACTCTGTAAGTTGACTGCACACATTGAAGACCATTCTGTCAAATTGCTCCCTTTTTCTTTTAGAACCAGATATTTCTCAATACAGCATGTACTCCCATTCACTCTGGAATATCCAGACATAGCTCCCAGAAGAAACGTGTTTCTAACTCACTGAATCTAAACACAGGTTAAACTCTCCGAGTTGAACAAACACACAGCAGAGCAGTTTGTTAGATACGTTTGCTTTATGTTTTAGACACAGTACTACTGCTATTGTTCATATGCTGGGATTTGGCTGGAAATATCCGTTTTTAGATTCTTTACAGAAAGGTTTACAAACTGCTGCAAACACACATCAGTTAAACTCTGTAAGTTGAATGCACATATTGAAGACCATTCTGTCAGATTGCTCCCTTTTTGTTTTAGAACCAGATATTTCTCAATACAGCATGTACTTCCATTTACTCTGGAATATCCAAATGCAGCTCCTGGAAGAAACGTGTTTCTAACTCACTGAATTTAAATGCAGGTTTACCTCTCTGAGTTGAACAAACACACAGCAGAGCAGTTTGTTAGATACGTTTGCTTTGTGTTTTAGACACAGTAGTACCGCTATTTGTTATATGCTGGGATTTGGCTGGAAATGTCCGTTTTTAGATTCTTTACAGAAAGGGTTTACAAACTGCTGCTAATACATGTCATGTTAACTCTATAAGTTTAATGCACATATTGAAGACCATTCTGTTAGATTGCTCCCTTTTCGGTTTAGAACCAGATATTTCTTAATAGAGCATGTACTCCCATTCACTCTGGAATATCCAAATACAGCTCCTGGAAGAAACGTGTTCCTGACTTACTAAATTTAAACGCAAGTTCAAATATCTGAGTTGAATGAACACACAGCAGAGCAGTTTGTTAGATATGTTTGCTAAGTGTTTTAGACGCAGTACTACCCTATTGTTCATATGCTGAGATTTGGCTGAAAATGTCCGTTTTTAGATTCTTCACAGAAAGTGTTTAAAACTGCTGCAAACACACATCAGTTAAACTCTGTAAGTTGAATGCACATATTGAAGACCATTCTGTCAGATTGCTCCCTTTTTGTTTTAGAACCAGATATTTCTCAATACAGCATGTACTTCCATTTACTCTGGAATATCCAGACATAGCTCCCAGAAGAAACGTGTTTCTAACTCACTGAATCTAAACACAGGTTAAACTCTCTGAGTTGAACAAACACACAGCAGAGCAGTTTGTTAGATATGTTTGCTTTATGTTTTAGACACAGTACTACTGCTATTTTTCATATGCTGGGATTTGGCTGGAAATATTCGTTTTTAGATTCTTTACAGAAAGGGTTTACAAACTGCTGCAAACACACATCAGTTAAACTCTGTAAGTTGAATGCACATATTGAAGACCATTCTGTCAGATTGCTCCCTTTTTGTTTTAGAACCAGATATTTCTCAATACAGCATGTACTTCCATTTACTCTGGAATATCCAAATGCAGCTCCTGGAAGAAACGTGTTTCTAACTCACTGAATTTAAATGCAGGTTTACCTCTCTGAGTTGAACAAACACACAGCAGAGCAGTTTGTTAGATATGTTTGCTTTGTGTTTAGATGCAGTATTACTGCTATTTGTTATATGCTGGGATTTGGCTGGAAATGTCCGTTTTTAGATTCTTTACAGAAAGGGTTTACAAACTGCTGCTAATACATGTCATGTTAACTCTATAAGTTTAATGCACATATTGAAGACCATTCTGTTAGATTGCTCCCTTTTTGTTTTAGAACCAGATATTTCTTAATAGAGCATGTACTCCCATTCACTCTGGAATATCCAAATACAGCTCCTGGAAGAAACGTGTTCCTGACTTACTAAATTTAAACGCAAGTTCAAATATCTGAGTTGAATGAACACACAGCAGAGCAGTTTGTTAGATATGTTTGCTAAGTGTTTTAGACGCAGTACTACCCTATTGTTCATATGCTGAGATTTGGCTGAAAATGTCCGTTTTTAGATTCTTTCCGGAAAGGGTTTACAAACTGCTGCAAACACACATCAGTTTAACTCTGTAAGTTGAATGCACACATAGAAGACAGTTCCGATAGATTTCTCCCTTATCGTTTTAGAACCAGATATTTCTTAATAGAGCATGTACTTTCATTTACTCTGGAATATACAAACGCAGCTCCTAGCAGAAACATGTTTCTAACTCACTGCATATAAATGCAGGTTCAACTCCCTGAGTTGAACAAACACACAGAAAAGAAGTTTGTTAGATACATTTGCTTTGTGTTTAGATGCAGTATTACTGCTATTTGTTATATGCTGGAATTTTGGCTGAAATGTCCTGTGTTAGATTTTTCACAGAATAAGATTACAAACTGCTGAAAAACACACGTCAGATTAACTCAGTAAGGTGAATGCACACATTGAAGACCATTCTGTTAGATTGCTCCGTTTTCATTTTAGAGATAGATATTTCTCAATACAGCATGTACCACCATTCACTCAGGATTATCCAAATGCAGGTTTTACTAGAAACGTGTTTCTGACTCCTGAATCTAAAGATAGATGTAACTCACTTAGTTTAACAAGGACACAGAAGAGCAGATTGAAGGATACGTTACTTCTGTGTTTCAGAGGCAGTCTTACTGCTATTTGTTATAATCGGGTATTTTGCTGGAAATGCCTGTTTTGAGATTCTATACAGAAAGCTTTCCAAAGTGCTGCATTAACACATGAGTTTAACCCTGTAAGTTGAATGCACACATTGACACCCAATTTGTTAGATAGCTTTGTTTTGATTTTAAAACCAGATATTTCTAATTAGAGCTTATACTCCCATTCACTCAAGAATATCCAAATGCAGCTATTACTAAAAATGTGTTTCTAACTTCTGAATTAAAGAAAAATATAAGTCAGTTGAACAAACGCACAGCAGAGCAAATTGAAAGATATGTTTCTTCTGTGTTTTAGAGGCAGTCTTACTGCTATTTTTTCTATGCAGGTATTTTGCTGAAAATGCCTGTTTTTAGATTCCACACAAAAAAAGCTTCCAAACGACTACATAAACACATGAGTTTAACTTTGTAAGTTCAATGCACACATTGACAACCATCCTGTTAGACAGCTCGGTTTTGGTTTTAGAACCAGATATTTCTCATTACAGCCTGTACTCCCATTCACTCAGGAATATCCAAACGCAGCTTTTACAAAAACGTGATTGAAAACCCTGAGTCTAATGGTACATTTACCTTACTTAGTTGAACAAACGCACAGCAGAGCAGATTGAAGAATACGTTTCTTCTGTGTTAGAGGTAGTCTTACCGCTATTTCTTATATGTGGGTATTTGACTGGAAATGCCTGTTTTGAGATTCTCCACAGAAAGAGTTTCCAAACTGCTGCATAAACATATGATTTTTTTTGCTTAGAATTGACTTAACTATGTGGGCTTTCTTTTGGTTCCATACAAAGTTCATGGTGGTTTTTTCCAGTTCTTTGAAGAAATTCAATGGTAGTTTGATGGGGATAGCATTGATTGTGTAAATTACATTGGGCAGTATAGCCATTTTCACGATATTGATATTGATTCTTCCTAACCACGAACATGGAATGTTTCTCCATCTGTTTGTGTCCTCTCTTATTTTGTTGAGCAGTGGTTTGTAGTTCTCATTGAAGAGGTCTTTTACATTCCTGGTGCGTCGTATTCCTAGGTATTTTATTTTCTTTGTAGCAATTTTGAATGGCAGTTCGTTCTTGATTTGGTTCTCTTTAAGTCTGTTATTGGTGTATAGGAATGCTTGTGATTTTTCACATTGATTTTATGTCCTGAAACTTTGGTGAAGTTGCTTATCAGTTTCAGGAGTTTTTGGGCTGAGGTGATGGGGTCTTCTAGGTATACTATCATGTCATCTGCAAAAAGAGATAATTTGGCTTCCACCTTTCCTATTGGAATACCGTTTATTTATTTTTCTTGCCTGATTGCTCTGGCTAGAACTTCCAGTACTGTATTGAATAAGAGTGGTGAGAGAGCACCTCTTTGTCTAGTGCCAGATTTCAAAGAGAATACTTCCAGTTTTTGCCCATTAAGTATGATATTGGCTGTTGGTTTGTCATAAATAGCTTTCAATACTTTGAGATATGTTTTATCAATACCAAGACTATTTATGGGAAAATGTGACACATATACACCATGGAATATTATGCAGCAATCAGAAATCATGAGTTCATGTCCATTGTAAAGACATGGATTAATCTAGAGAACATCATTCTCAGCAAACTGACACAAGAACAGAAAACAAAATATCACATATTCTCACTCATACGTGAGTGGGAAGAATGAGAACACAAGGACACACAAAGAGAGGCTACTACAAACTGGGGTCTCTGAGAAGAATGGAAAAGAAACAGCAAGGGGGGAGCTGGGGAAGGATAGCCTGGTGAAAAATGCCAAGTGTGGGTGAAGTGGAGAAAGGCAGCAAAACAGACTGCCATGTGTGTAACTATGCAACTATCGTGCAAGTTCTGCACATAAACCCCCAAAACAAAAATACAATAAAAAATTAAAATTGAAAAAACATGTGAGTTTAACTCTATAGGTTGAATGCACACATTGAAAACCATACATTTAGATAGCTCCGTTTTAGTTTTAGAACAAAATCTTTTTCATTACAGCTTGTATTCCCATTCACTCAGTATTATCCAAACACATTTTTTACTAGAAACGTGTTTCTTACTCCTGAATCTAAAGATAGATATAAATTAGTTAGTTGAACAATCGAACAGCTGAGCAGATTGAAGGATACATATTTTCTGTGTTTTAGAGGCACTCATATTGCTATATGGCTATATGAGGGTACTTGGCTGGAAATGACTGTTTTGAGATTCTGCACAGAAAGCATTTCCAAATTGCTACATAAACACAGTAGTTTAACTCCATAAGTTGAATGCACACATTCACAACCATTCTGTTGGATAGCTTCTTCTTGTTTTTCAAAGCAGATATTTTCATTACAGCCTGTACTCCCATTCACTCAGGAATATCCAAATGCAGCTTTTACTAGAAACGTGTTTCTGACTCCTGAATCTAAACATAGATGTAACTCACTTAGTTGAACAAATGCACAGCAGAGCAGATTGAAGGATACGTTTCTTCTGTGTTTCAGAGGCAGTCTTACTGCTATTTGTTATAATCGGGTATTTTGCTGGAAATGCCTGTTTTGAGATTCTATACAGAAAGCTTTCCAAAGTGCTGCATTAACACATGAGTTTAACCCTGTAAGTTGAATGCACACATTGACAACCATTCTGTTAGATAGCTCCGTTTTGGTTTTAGAACCAGATATTTCTAATTAGAGCTTATACTCCCATTCACTCAAGAATATCCAAATGCAGCTATTACTAAAAATGTGTTTCTAACTTCTGAATTAAAGAAAAATATAAGTCAGTTGAACAAACGCACAGCAGAGCAAATTGAAAGATATGTTTCTTCTGTGTTTTAGAGGCAGTCTTACTGCTATTTTTTCTATGCAGGTATTTTGCTGAAAATGCCTGTTTTTAGATTCCACACAAAAAAAAGCTTCCAAACGACTACATAGACACATGAGTTTAACTTCGTAATTTCAACGCACACATTGACAACCATCCTGTTAGACAGCTCGGTTTTGGTTTTAGAACCAGATATTTCTCATTACAGCCTGTACTCCCATTCACTCAGGAATATCCAAACGCAGCTTTTACAAAAACGTGATTGAAAACCCTGAGTCTAATGGTACATTTACCTTACTTAGTTGAACAAACGCACAGCAGAGCAGATTGAAGAATACGTTTCTTCTGTGTTAGAGGTAGTCTTACCGCTATTTCTTATATGTGGGTATTTGACTGGAAATGCCTGTTTTGAGATTCTCCACAGAAAGAGTTTCCAAACTGCTGCATAAACATATGATTTTTTTTGCTTAGAATTGACTTAACTATGTGGGCTTTCTTTTGGTTCCATACAAAGTTCATGGTGGTTTTTTCCAGTTCTTTGAAGAAATTCAATGGTAGTTTGATGGGGATAGCATTGATTGTGTAAATTACATTGGGCAGTATAGCCATTTTCACGATATTGATATTGATTCTTCCTAACCACGAACATGGAATGTTTCTCCATCTGTTTGTGTCCTCTCTTATTTTGTTGAGCAGTGGTTTGTAGTTCTCATTGAAGAGGTCTTTTACATTCCTGGTGCGTCGTATTCCTAGGTATTTTATTTTCTTTGTAGCAATTTTGAATGGCAGTTCGTTCTTGATTTGGTTCTCTTTAAGTCTGTTATTGGTGTATAGGAATGCTTGTGATTTTTGCACATTGATTTTATGTCCTGAAACTTTGGTGAAGTTGCTTATCAGTTTCAGGAGTTTTTGGGCTGAGGTGATGGGGTCTTCTAGGTATACTATCATGTCATCTGCAAAAAGAGATAATTTGGCTTCCACCTTTCCTATTGGAATACCATTTATTTATTTTTCTTGCCTGATTGCTCTGGCTAGAACTTCCAGTACTATATTGAATAAGAGTGGTGAGAGAGCACCTCTTTGTCTAGTGCCAGATTTCAAAGAGAATACTTCCAGTTTTGCCCATTAAGTATGATATTGGCTGTTGGTTTGTCATAAATAGCTTTCAATACTTTGAGATATGTTTTATCAATACCAAGACTATTTATGGGAAAATGTGACACATATACACCATGGAATATTATGCAGCAATCAGAAATCATGAGTTCATGTCCATTGTAAAGACATGGATTAATCTAGAGAACATCATTCTCAGCAAACTGACACAAGAACAGAAAACAAAATATCACATATTCTCACTCATACGTGAGTGAGAAGAATGAGAACACAAGGACACACCGAGAGAGGCTACTACACACTGGGGTCTCTGAGAAGAATGGAAAAGAAACAGCAAGGGGGGAGCTGGGGAAGGATAGCCTGGTGAAAAATGCCAAGTGTGGGTGAAGTGGAGAAAGGCAGCAAAACAGACTGCCATGTGTGTAACTATGCAACTATCGTGCAAGTTCTGCACATAAACCCCCAAAACAAAAATACAATAAAAAATTAAAATTGAAAAAACATGTGAGTTTAACTCTATAGGTTGAATGCACACATTGAAAACCATACATTTAGATAGCTCCATTTTAGTTTTAGAACAAAATCTTTTTCATTACAGCTTGTATTCCCATTCACTCAGTATTATCCAAACACATTTTTTACTAGAAACGTGTTTCTTACTCCTGAATCTAAAGATAGATATAAATTAGTTAGTTGAACAATCGAACAGCTGAGCAGATTGAAGGATACATATTTTCTGTGTTTTAGAGGCACTCATATTGCTATATGGCTATATGAGGGTACTTGGCTGGAAATGACTGTTTTGAGATTCTGCACAGAAAGCATTTCCAAATTGCTACATAAACACAGTAGTTTAACTCCATAAGTTGAATGCACACATTCACAACCATTCTGTTGGATAGCTTCTTCTTGTTTTTCAAAGCAGATATTTTTCATTACAGCCTGTACTCCCTTTCACTCAGCATTACCCAAAGGCAGCTTTTAATAGAAATGTGTTTCTAACTCCTGAATCTAAAGATAGTTATAACTCACTTAGTAGAAAAAACATACAGCAGAGAAGATTGAAGGATACATTTCTTCTGTTTTTTAGAGGCAGTCTTACTGCTCTTTGTAATATGCAAATATTTGGCCGGAAATAACTGTTTTGAGATTCTCTACAGAAAGCGTTTCCAAACTGCTGCATAAACACATGAGTTTAACTCCATAAGTTGAATGCACACATTGACAACCATTCTGTTAGATAGCTCCGTTTTGGTTTTAGAACCAGATATTTCTCATTACAGCCTGTACTCCCATTCACTCAGGAATATCCAAACGCAGCTTTTACTAGAAACGTGTTTCTAACTCCTGAATCTAAACATAGATGTAACTCACTTAGTTGAACAAATGCACTGCAGAGCAGATTGAAGGATACGTTTCTTCTGTGTTTCAGAGACAGTCTTACTGCTATTCGTTATATGCGAGTATTTGACTTGAAATGCCTGTTTTGAGATTCAACACAGAAAGGGTTGCCAAACTGCATAAACACCTGAGTTTAACTCTGTAAGGTAAATGCACACATTGACACCCATTCTGTTAGATAGCGCCATTTTGGTTTTAGAACCAGATATATCTCATTACAGCCTCTACTCCCGTTCACTCAGGAATATCCAAATGCAGCTTTTACTAGACACGTGTTTCTACCTCCTCAATCTAAACATAGATGAAAGTCACTTAGTTGAACAAACGCACTACAGAACAGATTGTAGGATACGTTTCTTCTGTGTTTCAGAGGAAGTCTTACTGCTATTCCTTGTATGCGGGTATTTGGCTGGAAGTGCCTGTTTTGAGATTCTCCAAGGAAAGCATTTCCAAACTCCAGGATAAACACAGGAGTTTAACTCCATAAGTTGAATGCACACATTGACAACCATTCTGTTACATAGCTCCGTTTTGGTTTTAGAACCAGATATTTCTCATTACAGCCTGTAATCCCATTCACGCAGGAATATCCAAACGCAGCTTTTACTAGAAACGTGTTTCTAAATCCTGAATCTAAACATAGATGTAACTTACGTAGTTGAACAAATGCACAGCAGAGCAGATTGTAGGATACGTTTGCTCTGTGTTTCAGAGTTGGTCTTACTGCTATTCCTTATATGCGGGTATTTGGCTTGAAAAGCCTGTTTTGAGATTATCCACAGAAAGCATTTCCAAACTGCTGCATAAAGACCTGAGTTTAACTCCATAAGTTGAATGCACACATTGACAACCGTTCGGTTAGGTAGCTCTGTTTTGGTTTGAGACGCGGAGAGTTCTCCTTACAGCATATACTCCCATTCACTCAGGAATGTCTAACGCAGCTCTTGCCAGAAACGTGTTTCTAACTCCTGAATCTAAAGGGAGATTTAACTCACTTAGCTGAAAAAACGCACAGAAGAGTAGATTGAAGGATACGTTGCTTCTGTGTTTCAGAGGCAGTCTTACTGCTATTCGTTATATGCGGAATACTGCTGGAAAGGCCTGTTTTGAGATTCTCCACAGAAAGCGTTTCCAAACTGCTGCATAAACACATGAGTTTAACTCTGTAAGTTGAATGCACACATTGACAACCATTCTGTTAGGTAGCTCCATTTTGGTTTTAGAACCAGATATTTCTCATTACAGCCTGTACTCCCATTCACTCAGGAATGTCTAACGCAGCTCTTGCCAGAAACGTGTTTCTAACTCCTGAATCTAAAGGGAGATTTAACTCACTTAGCTGAAAAAACGCACAGAAGAGTAGATTGAAGGATACGTTGCTTCTGTGTTTTAGGCAGAGTTTTACTGCTATTTCGTTATATGCGGGAATACTGATCAAAGGCCTGTTTTGAGATCTCTCCACAGAAAGCGTTTCCAAACTTCCCCTTCAACACACGAGTTTAACTCTGTAAATTGAATGCACACATTGACAACTGTTCCGTTAGGTAGCACCGTTTTAATTTTAGAAGCAGAGATTTCTCCTTACACCAAGTATTTCCATTCACTCAGGAATGTCCAAATGCCGATCTTGCCTGAAACGTGTTTCCTACTACTGAATCTAAAGGGAGATTTAACTCACTTACCTTAACAAACGCACAGGAGAGCAGATTGAAAGATACGTTGCTTCTGTGTTTTAGGCAAAGATTTACTGCTATTTCATTAGATATGGGAATACTGCTGGAAAGGCCTGTTTTGAGATTTCTCCACAGAAAGCGTTTCGAGACGTCCCCTTTAACACACGAGTTTAACTCTCCAATTTGAATGCACACATTGAAAACTGTTCTGTTAGGTAGCTTTGTTTTGATTCTAGAAGCAGAGAGTTTTCCTTACAGCATATACTCCCATTCACTCAGGAATGTCCAAACGTAGCTCTTCCCGGAAACGTGTTTCTAACTCATGAATCCAAAGGGAGATTTAATTCACTTACCAGAACAAACGCACAGCAGAGCAGATTTAAAGATACGTTGCTTCTGTGTTTAAGGCAGAGTTTTACTGGTATTTCGTTATATGCGGGAATACTGCGGGAAAGGCCTGTTTGAGATCTCTCCACAGAAAGTGTTTCCAGACTTCCCCTTCAACACACGAGTTTAACTCTGTAAGTTGAATGCACACATTTAAAACCGTTCTTTTAGGTAGCTTTATTTTGGTTTTAGAAGCAGAGAGTTTTCCTTAGATCATATTCTCCCATTCACTCAGGAATGTCCAAACGCAGCACTTGCCAGAAACGTGTTTCTAACTCCTGAATCTAAAGGGAGATTTAACTCACTTAGCAGAACAAACGCACAGCAGAGCAGATTTAAAGATACGTTGCTTCTGTGTTTAAGGCAGAGTTTTACTGGTATTTCGTTATATGCGGGAATACTGCGGGAAAGGCCTGTTTGAGATCTCTCCACAGAAAGTGTTTCCAGACTTCCCCTTCAACACACGAGTTTAACTCTGTAAGTTGAATGCACACATTTAAAACCGTTCTTTTAGGTAGCTTTATTTTGGTTTTAGAAGCAGAGAGTTTTCCTTAGATCATATTCTCCCATTCACTCAGGAATGTCCAAACGCAGCACTTGCCAGAAACATGTTTCTAACTCCTGAATCTAAAGGGAAATTTAACTCACTTAGCTGAACAAATGCACAGCAGAGCAGATTTAAGGATACTTTGCTTCTGTGTTTAAGGCAGAATGTTACTGCTATTTCGTTATATGCGGGAATACTGCTGGAATGGCCTGTTTTGAGATCTCTCCACAGAAAGCGTTTCCAGACTTCCCCTTCAACACACGAGTTTAACTCTGTAAGTTGAATGCACACATTGAAGACCGTTCTGT
Source organism: Saguinus midas (assembly GCA_021498475.1). Lineage (NCBI taxonomy): Eukaryota > Metazoa > Chordata > Mammalia > Primates > Cebidae > Saguinus > Saguinus midas. The sequence goes on along the minus strand of CM038395.1, from coordinate 90,463,211 downwards.
TAGGTAGCTCCGTTTTGGTTTTAGAAGCAGAGAGTTCTCCTTACAGCATATAATCCCATTCACTGAGAAATGTCCAAACGCAGCTCTTCCCAGAAACGTGTTTCTAACTCCAGATTCTAACGGGAGATTTCACTCACTTAGCTGAACAAACGCACAGCAGAGCAGATTGAAGGATAAGTTTCTTCTGTGTTTTAGGCAGAGTTTTACTGCTATTTCGTTATATGCGGGAATACTCCTGGAAAGGCCTGTTTTGAGATCTCTCCACAGAAAGCGTTTCCAGACTTCCTTTTAAAACACGAGTTTAAATCTGAAAGTTGAATGCACACATTGACAACCGTTCTGTAAGGTAGCTCCGTTTTGGTTTTATAAGCAGAAAGTTCTCCTTAGAGCATATACTCCCATTCACTCTGGAATATCCAAACGCAGCACTTGCTAGAAACGTGTTTCTAAATCCTAAATCTAAAGAGAAATTTAACTCAATATGCTGAACAAACGCACAGCAGAGCAGAGTGAAGAATATGTTGCTTCTGTCTATTAGGCAGAGTTTTACTGCTAATTCGTTACATGTGGGCATACTGCTGGAAATGCCTGTTTTGAGATCTCTCCACAGAAAGCGTTTCCAGATTTTCCCTTCAACAGAAAATTTAACTCTGTAAGTTGAATGCAGACATTGACAACCATTCTGTTAGGTAGCTCCGTTTTGGTTTTAGAAGCAGAGAGTTCTTTTTACAGCATATACTCCCATTCACTCAGGAATGTCTAAACGCAGCTCTTGCCAGAAACGTCTTTCTAACTCCTGAAACTAAAGGAGATTTAACTCACTTAGCAGAACAAACGCACAGCAGAGCAGATTGAAGGATACGTTTCTTCTGTGTTTTAGGCAGAGTTTTACTGCTATTTCGTTATATGCTGGAATACTGCTGGAAAGGCCTGTTTTGAGATATCTCCACAGAAAGCGTTTCCAGACTTCCTTTTTTATACAAGAGTTTATCTCTGTAGGTTGAATGCACACATTGACAACCGTTCTGTTAGGTAGCTTTGTTTTGGTTTTAGAAGCAGAGATTTCTTTTTACAGCATATTCTCCCATTCACTCAGGAATGTCCAAATGCAGCTCTTGCCAGAAACCTGATTCTACCTCCTGAATCTAAAGAGAGATTTAACTCACTTAGCATAAGAAATGCACAGCAGAGCAGATTGAAGGATACGTTGCTTCTGTGTTTAAGGCAGAGTTTTACTTCTATTTCGTTATATGTGGGAATACTGCTGGAAAGGCCTGTTTTGAGATCTCTCCACAGAAAGCGTTTCCAGACTTCCCCTTCAACACACCAGATTAACAATTTAAGTTGAATGCACATATTGACAACCGTTCTTTTAGGTAGCTCCATTTTGGTTTTAGAAGCAGAGAGTTCTCCTTACAGCATATACTCCCATTCACTCAGGAATGTCCAAACGCAGCTCTTCCCAGAAACGTGTTTCTAACTCCAGATTCTAATGGGAGATTTCACTCACTTAGCTGAAAAAATGCACAGCAGAGAAGATTGAAGGATACGTTTCTTCTGTGTTTTAGGCAGAGTTTTACTGCTATTTCGTTATATGCGGAAAAAGTGCTGGAAATGCCTGTTTTGAGATCTCTTCACAGAAAGCGTTTCCAGACTTCCCCTTCAACACACGAGTTTAACTCTGTAAGTTGAATGCACACATTGAAGACCGTTCTGTTAGATAGCTCCCTTTTGGTTTTAGAAGCAGGGATTTTTCCTTACAGCATATAATCCCATTCACTCAGGAATGTCCAAACGCAGCTCTTGCCAAAAACCTGTTTCTAACTCCTGAATATAAAGGGAGATTTAACTCACTTAGCATAACAAATGCACAGCAGAGCAGATTGAAGGATATGTTGCTTCTGTGTTTTAGGCAGAGTTTTACTGCTATTTCGCTCTATGCGGGAATACTCCTGGAAAGGCCTGTTTTGAGATCTCTCCACAGAAAGCGTTTCCAGACTTCCTTTTAAAACACGAGTTTAAATCTGAAAGTTGAATGCACACATTGACAACCGTTCTGTAAGGTAGCTCCGTTTTGGTTTCAGAAGCAGAAAGTTCTCCTTACAGCATATACTCCCATTCACTCTGGAATATCCAAACGCAGCACTTGCTAGAAACGTGTTTCTAACTCCTAAATCTAAAGAGAAATTTAACTCACTATGCTGAACAAACGCACAGCAGAGCAGATTGAAGAATATGTTGCTTCTGTGTATTAGGCAGAGTTTTACTGCTAATTCGTTACATGTGGGCATACTGCTGGAAATGCCTGTTTTGAGATCTCTCCACAGAAAGCGTTTCCAGATTTTCCCTTCAACAGAAAATTTAACTCTGTAAGTTGAATGCAGACATTGACAACCATTCTGTTAGGTAGCTCCGTTTTGGTTTTAGAAGCAGAGAGTTCTTTTTACAGCATATACTCCCATTCACTCAGGAATGTCTAAACGCAGCTCTTGCCAGAAACGTGTTTCTAACTCCTGAAACTAAAGGGAGATTTAACTCACGTAGCAGAACAAACGCACAGCTGAGCAGATTGAAGGATACGTTGCTTCTGTGTTTTAGGCAGAGTTTTACTGCTATTTCGTTATATGCGGGAATACTGCTGGAGAGGCCTGTTTTGAGATCTCTCTACAGAAAGCGTTTCCAGACTTCCCCTTTTATGCAAGAGTTTAACTCTGTAAGTTGAATGCACACATTGACAACCGTTCTGTTAGGTAGCTTCGTTAAGGTTTTAGAAGCAGAGAATTCTCCTTACAGCATATACTCCCATGCACTCAGGAATGTCCAAATGCAGCTCTTGCCAGAAACCTGATTCTACCTCCTGAATCTAAAGAGAGATTTAACTCACTTAGCATAAGAAATGCACAGCAGAGAAGATTGAAGGATACGTTGCTTCTGTGTTTAAGGCAGAGTTTTACTTCTATTTCGTTATATGTGGGAATACTACTGGAAAGGGCTGTTTTGAGATCTCTCCACGGAAGCGTTTCCAGACTTCCCATTCAACAGACCAGTTTAACTTTTTAAGTTGAATGCACACATTGAAGACCGTTATGTTAGGTAGCTCCATTTTGGTTTTAGAAGCACAGAGTTCTCCTTACACCATATACTCCCATTCACTGAGAAATGTCCAAACGCAGCTCTTCCCAGAAACGTGTTTCTAACTCCAGATTCTAACGGGAGATTTCACTCACTTAGCTGAACAAATGCACAGCAGAGAAGATTGAAGGATACGTTTCTTCTGTGTTTTAGGCAGAGTTTTACTGCTATTTCGTTATATGTGGGAATACTGCTGGAAAGGGCTGTTTTGAGATCTCTCCACAGAAAGCGTTTCCAGACTTCCCCTTCAACAGACCAGTTTAACTCTTTAAGTTGAATGCACACATTGAAGACCGTTCTGTTAGGTAGCTCCGTTTTGGTTTTAGAAGCAGAGAGTTCTCCTTACAGCATATACTCCCATTCACTGAGAAATGTCCAAACGCAGCTCTTCCAGAAACGTGTTTCTAACTCCTGAATCTAAAGGGAGATTTAACTCACTTAGCTGAAAAATGCACAGCAGAGAAGATTGAAGGATACGTTTCTTCTGTGTTTTAGGCAGAGTTTTACTGCTATTTCGTTCTATGCGGAATACTGCTAGAAAGGTCTCTTTTGAGATCTCTCCACAGAAAGCGTTTCCAGACTTCCCCTTCAACACACGAGTTTAACTCTGTAAGTTGAATGCACACATTGAAGACCGTTCTGTTAGATAGCTCCCTTTTGGTTTTAGAAGCAGGGATTTTTCCTTACAGCATATAATCCCATTCACTCAGGAATGTCCAAACGCAGCTCTTGCCAGAAACCTGTTTCTAACTCCTGAATATAAAGGGAGATTTAACTCACTTAGCATAACAAATGCACAGCAGAGCAGATTGAAGGATATGTTGCTTCTGTGTTTTAGGCAGAGTTTTACAGCTATTTCGTTATATGCGGGAATACTCCTGGAAAGGCCTGTTTTGAGATCTCTCCACAGAAAGCGTTTCCAGACTTCCTTTTAAAACACGAGTTTAAATGTGAAAGTTGAATGCACACATTGACAACCGTTCTGTAAGGTAGCTCCGTTTTGGTTTTAGAAGCAGAGAATTCTCCTTACAGCATATACTCCCATTCACTCAGGAATGTCCAAACGCAGCTCTTCCCAGAAACGTGTTTCTAACTCCAGATTCTAACGGGCGATTTCACTCACTTAGCTGAACAAACGCACAGCAGAGCAGATTGAAGGATAGGTTTCTTCTGTGTTTTAGGCAGAGTTTTGCTGCTATTTCGTTACATGTGGGAATACTGCTGGAAAGGCCTGTTTTGAGATCTCTGCACTGAAAGCATTTCCAGACTTCCCCTTTAACACAAGACTTTAACTTCTTACATTGAACGCACACATTGACAACCGTTTTGTTAGGTAGCTCCCTTTTGGTAGAGAGTTCTTCTAACAGTATATACTTCCTTTACTCAGGAATGTCCAAATGCAGCTCTTGCCAGAAACGTGTTTTTTACTCTTGAATCTAAAGGAAGATTTAACTAACTTAGCAGAAAAAACGCACAGCTGAACAGATTGAAGGATACGTTGCTTCTGTGTTTTAAGCAGAGTTTTACTGCTATTTTGTTATATTCGGGAATACTGCTGAAAAAGCCTGTTTTGAGATCTCTCCACAGAAAGCGTTTCCAGACTTCCCCTTCAACACACGAGTTTAAATCTGTAAGTTGAATGCACACATTGACAACCGTTCTGTTAGGTAGCTCCGTTTTGGTTTTAGAAGCAGAAAGTCCTCCTTTCAACATATACTCCCATTCACTCAGGAATGTCCAAACGCAGCTCTTGCCAGAAACGTGTTTCTAACTCCTGAATCTAAAGGGAGATTTAACACACTTATCTGAAAAAATGCACAGCAGAGCAGATTGAATGATACGTTGCTTCTGTGTTTTAGGCAGAGTTTTACTGCTATTTCCTTATATGCGGGAATACTGCTGGAAAGCCCTGTTTTGAGATCTCTCCACAGAAACGTTTCCAGATTTCCCTTCAACACACGAGTTTATCTGTGTAAGTTGAATGCACACATTGAAGACCGTTCTGTTAGGTAGCTCCGTTTTGGTTTTTGAAGCAGAGAGTTCTCCTTACAACATATAATCCCATTCACTGAGAAATGTCCAAACGCAGCTCTTGCCAGAAACGTGTTTCTATCTCCTGAATCTAAAAGGAGATTTAACTCACTTAGCTGAAGAAACTCAAAGCAGAGCAGATGGAAGGATACGTTCCTTCTGTGTTCTAGGCAGATGTTTACTGCTATTTCGTTATATGCAGGAATACTGCTGGAAAGGCCTGTTTTGAGATCTCTCCACAGAAAGCCTGTCCAGAGGTACCCTTCAACACACGAGTTTATCTGTGTGAGTAGAATGCACCCATTGAGAACCGTTCTGTTAGGTAGATTTGTTTTGGTTTTAGTAGCAGAGAGTTTTCCTTACAGCATATACTCCCATTCACTCAGGAATGTCCAAACGCAGCTCTTGCCAGAAACGTGTTTCTAACTCCTGAATCTAAAGGGAGATTTAACTCACTTAGCTGAACAAACGCACAGCAGAGCAGATTGAAGGATACGTTGCTTCTGTGTTTTAGGCAGAGTTTTACTGCTATTTCGTTATATGCGGAATACTGCTGGAATGGCCTGTTTTGAGATCTCTCCACAGAAAGCATTTCCAGACTTCCCCTTTTATACAAGAGTTTAACTCTGTAAGTTGAATGCACACATTGACAACCGTTCTGTTAGGTAGCTCCGTTTTGGTTTTAGAAGCAGAGAGTTCTTCTAACAGTATATACTTCCATTCACTCAGGAATGTCCAAACGCAGCTCTTGCCAGAAACGTGTTTCTAACTCCTGAATCTAAAGGGAGATTTAACTCACTTAGCTGAACAAACGCACAGCAGAGTAGATTGAAGAATACGTTGCTTCTGTGTTTTAGGCAGAGTTTGACTGCTATTTCGTTCTATGCGGGAATACTGCTGGAAAGGCCTGTTTTGACATCTCTCCACAGAAAGTGTTTCCAGACTTCCTTTTCAAAACACGAGTTTTAATCTGTAAGTTGAATGCACACATTGACAACCGTTCTGTAAAGTAGCTCCGTTTTTGTTTTAGAAGCAGAAAATTCTCCTTACAGCATATATTCCCATTCACTCAAGAATGTCCAAATGCAGCTCTTGCCAGAAACGTGTTTTTTACTCTTGAATCTAAAGGGAGATTTAACTAACTTAGCAGAACAAACGCACAGCAGAGCAGATTGAAGGATACGTTGCTTGTGTGTTTTAAGCAGAGTTTTACTGCTATTTCGTTATATGCGGGAATACTGCTGAAAAAGCCTGTTTTGAGATCTATCCACAGAAAGCGTTTCCAGACTTCCCCTTCAACACACGAGTTTAACTCTGTAAGTTGAATGTACATATTGACAACAGTTCTGTTAGGTAGTTGCGTTTTGGTTTTAGAAGCAGAAAGTCCTCCTTTCAACATATACTCCCATTCTCTCAGGAATGTCCAAACGCAGCTCTTGCCAGAACCCTGTTTCTAACTCCTGAATCTAAAGGGAGATTTAACTCACTTATCTGAAAAAACGCACAGCAGAGCAGATTGAATGATACGTTGCTTCTGTGTTTTAGGCAGAGTTTTACTGCTATTTCGTTATATGCAGGAATACTGCTGGAAAGGCCTATTTTGAGATCTCTGAACAGAAATCATTTCCAGATTTTCCCTTAAACAGAAGAGTTTAACTCTGTAAGTTGAATGCACACTTTGAAAACCATTCTGTTAGGTAGCTCCATTTTGGTTTTAGAAGCAGAGTTCCCCTTACAGCATATACTCCCATTCACTCAGGAATGTCCAAACGCAGCTCTTGCCAGGAACGTGTTTCTAACTCCTGAATCTAAAGGGAGATTTATCTCACTTATCATAACAAATGCACAGCAGAGCAGATTGAAGGATACCTTGCTTTTCTGTTTAAAGCAGAGCTTGACTGCTATTTCGTTATATGCAGGAATACTGCTGGAAAGGCCTGTTTTGAGATCTCTCCACAGAAAGCATTTCCAGACTTCCCCTTCAACACACTAGTTTATCTCTGTAAGTTGAATGCACACATTGACAACCGTTCTGTTAGGTAGATTTGTTTTGGTTTTAGTAGCAGGGAGGTTCCCTTACACCATATACTCCCATTCACTCAGGAATGTCCAAACGCAGCTCTTGCCAGAAACGTGTTTCTAACTCCTGAATCTAAAGGGAGATTTAACTCACTTAGCATAACAAATGCACAGCAGAGCAGATTGAAGGATATGTTGCTTCTGTGTTTTAGGCAGAGTTTTACTGCTATTTCGTATATGCGGAATACTGCTGAAAGGCCTGTTTTGAGATCTCTCCACAGAAAGCGTTTCCAGACTTCCTTCAACACACGAGTTTAAATCTGAAAGTTGAATGCACACATTGACAACCGTTCTGTTAGGTAGTCTGTTTTGGTTTTAGAAGCAGAAAGTTCTCCTTACAGCATATAATCCCATTCACTCAGGAATGTCCAAACGCAGCTCTTGCCAGAAACGTGTTTCTAACTCCTGAATCTAAAGGAGATTTAACTCACTTAGCTGAACAAACGCACAGCAGAGCAGATTGAAGGATATGTTGCTTCTGTGTTTTAGGCAGAGTTTTACTGCTATTTCGTTATGCGGAATACTGCTGGAAAGGCCTGTTTTGAGATCTCTCCACAGAAAGCGTTTCCAGACTTCCTTCAACAGAAAATTTAACTCTGTAAGTTGAATGCACACATTGACAACCGTTCTGTTAGGTAGCTCCGTTTTGGTTTTAGAAGCAGAGAGTTCTTCTTACAGCATATACTCCCATTCACTCAGGAATGTCCAAACGCAGCTCTTGCCAGAAACGTGTTTCTAACTCCTAAATCTAAAGGAGATTTAACTCACTTAGCTGAACAAATGCACAGCAGAGCAGATGGAAGGATACGTTCTTCTGTGTTTTAGGCAGAGTTTTACTGCTATTTCGTTATATGCGGAATACTGCTGGAAAGGCCTGTTTTGAGATCTCCACAGAAAGCGTTTCCAGATTTTCCTTCAACAGAAGAGTTTAACTCTGTAAGTTGAATGCACACATTGACAACCGTTCTGTTAGGTAGATCTGTTTTGGTTTTAGAAGCAGAGAGTTCTTCTTACAGCATATGCTCCCATTTACTCAGGAATGTCCAAACGCAGCTCTTGCCAGAAACGTGTTTCTAACTCCTGAATCTAAAGGAGATTTAACTCACTTAGCTGAACAAATGCACAGCAGAGTAGATTTAAGGATACGTTGCTTCTGTGTTTTAGGCAGAGTTTTACTGCTATTTCGTTATATGCGGGAATACTGCTGGAAAGGCCTGTTTTGAGATCTCTCCACAGAAAGCGTTTCCAGACGTCCCCTTCTACACATGAGTTTATGTGTGTAAGTTAAATGCACACATTGACAACCGTTCTGTTAGGTGGCTGCCTTTTCGTAGAGAGTTCTTCTAACAGTATATACTTCCATTCACTCAGGAATGTCCAAACGCAGCTCTTGCTAGAAACGTGTTTCTAACTCCTGAATCTAAAGGGAGATTTAACTCACTTAGCTGAACAAACGCACAAAATAGTAGGTTGAAGAATCCGTTGCTTCTGTGTTTTAGGCAGAGTTTGACTGCTATTTCGTTATATGCGGGAATACTGCTGAAAAGGCCTGTTTTGACATCTCTCCACAGAAAGCGATTCCAGACATCCTTTTCAAAACACGAGTTTTAATCTGTAAGTTGAATGCACACATTGACAACCGTTCTGTAAAGTAGCTCCGTTTTGGTTTTAGAAGCAGAAAATTCTCCTTACAGCATATACTCCCATTCACTCAGGAATGTCCAAACGCAGCTCTTGCTAGAAACGTGTTTCTAACTCCTAAATCTAAAGAGAAATTTAACTCACTATGCTGAACAAACGCACAGCAGAGCAGATTGAAGGATATGTTGCTTCTGTGTTTTAGGCAGAGTTTTACCGCTATTTCGTTATATGCGGAATACTGCTGAAAAGCCTGTTTTGAGATCTCCACAGAAAGCGTTTCCAGACTTCCTTCAACACACGAGTTTATCTGTAAGTTGAATGCACACATTGACAATTTCTGTTAGGTAGATCTGTTTTGGTTTTAGAAGCAGAGTTTTCTTACAGCATATACTCCCATTCACTCAGGAATGTCCAAACGCAGCTCTTGCCAGAAACGTGTTTCTAACTCCTGAATCTAAAGGGAGATTTAACTCACTTAGCTGAACAAATGCACAGCAGAGCAGATTGAAGGATACGTTGCTTCTGTGTTTTAGGCAGGTTTTTACTGGTATTTCGTTATATGCGGGAATACTGCTGGAAAGGCCTGTTTTGAGATCTCTCCACAGAAAGCGTTTCCAGACTTCCCCTTCAACGCACGCGTTTAACTCTGTAAGATGAATGCACACATTGACAACCATTCTGTTAGGGAGCTCCGTTTTGTTTTTAGAAGCAGAGAATTCTCCTTACAGCATATACTCCCATTCACTCAGGAATGTCCAAACGCAGCTCTTGCCAGGAACGTGTTTCTAACTCCTGAATCTAAAGGGAGATTTATCTCACTTAGCTGAACAAATGCACAGCAGAGCAGATGGAAGGATACGTTTCTTCTGTGTTTTAGGCAGAGTTTTACTGCGATTTCGTTATATGCGGGAATACTGCTGGAAAGGCCTGTTTTGAGATCTCTCCACAGAAAGCGTTTCCAGACTTCCCCTTTAACACAAGAGTTTAACTCTGTAAGTTGAATGCACACATTGACAACCGTTTTGTTAGGTAGCTCCGTTTTGGTTTTAGAAGCAGAGAGTTCTCCTTACAGCATATACTCCCATTCACTCAGGAATGTGCAAACGCAGCTCTTGCTAGAAAAGTGTTTCTAACTCCTGAATCTAAAGGGAGATTTAACTCACTTAGCTGAACAAACGCACAGCAGAGCACATTGAATGATACGTTTTTTCTGTGTTTTAGGCAGAGTTTTACTGCTATTTCGTTATATGCGGGAATACTACTGGAAAGCCCTCTTTTGAGATCTCTGCACAGACAGCGTTTTCAGATTTTCCCTTCAACAGAAGAGTTTAACTCTGTAAGTTGAATGCACACATTGACAACCATTCTGTTAGGTAGCTCTGTTTTGGTTTTAGAAGCAGAGTGTTCTCCTTACAGCATATACTCCAATTCACTCAGGAATGTCCAAACGCAGCTCTTGCCAGAAACGTGTTTCTAACTCCTGAATCTAAAGGGAGATTTAACTCACTTAGCATAACAAATGCACAGCAGAGCAGATTGAAGGATACGTTGCTTCTGTGTTTTAGGCAGAGTTTGACTGCTATTTCGTTATGTGGGAATACTGCTGGAAAGGCCTGTTTTGAGATCTCTCCACAGAAAGCGTTCCAGACTTCCCTTCAACACACGAGTTTATCTGTAAGTTGAATGCACACATTGACAACCGTTCTGTTAGGTAGATTTGTTTTGGTTTTAGTAGCAGAGAGTTTTCCTTACAGCATAGACTCCCATTCACTCAGAATGTCCAAACGCAGCTCTTGCCAGAAACGTGTTTCTAACTCCTGAATCTAAAGGGAGATTTAACTCACTTAGCATAACAAATGCACAGCAGAGCAGATTGAAGGATATGTTGCTTCTGTGTTTTAGGCAGAGTTTTACTGCTATTTCGTTATATGCGGGAATACTGCTGGAAAGGCCTGTTTTGAGATCTCTCCACAGAAAGCGTTTCCAGACTTCCTTTTAAAACACGAGTTTAAATCTGAAAGTTGAATGCACACATTGACAACCGTTCTGTTAGGTAGTCTGTTTTGGTTTTAGAAGCAGAAAGTTCTCCTTACAGCATATACTCCCATTCACTCAGGAATGTCCAAACGCAGCTCTTGCCAGAAACGTGTTTCTAACTCCTGAATCTAAAGGGAGATTTAACTCACTTAGCTGAACAAACGCACAGCAGAGCAGATTGAATGATACGTTGCTTCTGTGTTTTAGGCAGAGTTTGACTGCTATTTCGTTATATGCGGGAATACTGCTGAAAAGGCCTGTTTTGACATCTCTCCACAGAAAGCGCTTTCCAGACTTCCTTCAACACGAGTTTAATCTGTAAGTTGAATGCACATTGACAACCGTTCTGTAAAGTAGCTCCGTTTTGGTTTTAGAAGCAGAAAATTCTCCTTACAGCATATACTCCCATTCACTCAGGAATGTCCAAACGCAGCTCTTGCCAGAAAAGTGTTTCTAACTCCTGAATCTAAAGGGAGATTTAACTCACTTAGCTGAACAAACGCACAGCAGAGCAGATTGAAAGATATGTTGCTTCTGTGTTTTAGGCAGAGTTTTACTGCTATTTCGTTATATGCGGGAATACTGCTGAAAAAGCCTGTTTTGAGATTTCTCCACAGAAAGCGTTTCCAGACTTCCCCGTCAACACACGAGTTTATCTGTGTAAGTTGAATGCACACATTGACAATTTCTCTGTTAGGTAGATCTGTTTTGGTTTTAGTAGCAGAGGGTTTTTCTTACAGCATATGCTCCCATTTACTCAGGAATTTCAAAACGCACCTCTTGCCAGAAACGTGTTTCTAACTCCTGAATATAAAGGGAGATTTAACTCACTTAGCATAACAAATGCACAGCAGAGCAGATTGAAGGATACGTTGCTTCTGTGTTTTAGGCAGAGTTTTACTGCTATTTCGTTATATGGGAATACTGCTGAAAGGCCTGTTTTGAGATCTCTCCACAGAAAGCGTTTCCAGACTTCCTTCTAAAACACGAGTTTAAATCTGAAAGTTGAATGCACACATTGACAATTTCTCTGTTAGGTAGATCTGTTTTGGTTTTAGTAGCAGAGGGTTTTTCTTACAGCATATGCTCCCATTTACTCAGGAATGTCAAAACGCACCTCTTGCCAGAAACGTGTTTCTAACTCCTGAGTCTAAAGGGAGATTTAACTCACTTAGCTGAAGAAACGCACAGCAGAGCAGATTGAAGGATACGTTGCTTCTGTGTTTTAGGCAGGTTTTTACTGGTATTTCGTTTTTTGCGGGTATACTTCTGGAAGGGCCTGATCTAAGATCTCTCCACAGAAAGCGTTTCCAGACTTCCCCTTCAAAGCATGCGTTTAACTCTGTAAGATGAATGCACACATTGACAACCATTCTGTTAGGGAGCTCCGTTTTGTTTTTAGAAGCAGAGAATTCTCCTTACAGCATATACTCCCATTCACTCAGGAATGCCGAAACGCAGCTCTTGCCAGGAACGTGTTTGTAACTCCTGAATCTAAAGGGAGATTTATCTCACTTAGCTGAACAAATGCACAGCAGAGCAGATGGAAGGATACGTTTCTTCTGTGTTTTAGGCAGAGTTTTACTGCGATTTCGTTATATGCGGGAATATTGCTGGAAAGGTCTGTTTTGAGATCTGTCCACAGAAAGCGTTTCCAGACATTCTTTTCAACACACGAGTTTAACTCTCTAGGTTGAATGCACACATTGACAACCGTTCTGTTAGGTAGCTCCGTTTTGGTTTTAGAAGCAGCAAGTTCTTACAGCATATACTCCCATTCCCTCAGGAATGTCAAAACGCAGCTCTTGCCAGAAACGTGTTTCTAATTCCAGAATCTAAAGGAAGATTTAACTCACTTATCTGAAAAAACGCACAGCAGAGCAGATCGTATGATACGTTGCTTCTGTGTTTTAGGCAGAGTTTTACTGCTATTTCATTCTATGCGGGAATACTGCTGGAAAGGTCTCTTTTGAGATCTCTGCACAGAAAGCGTTTCCAGATTTTTCCCTTCAACAGAAGAGTTTAACACTGTAAGTTGAATGCACACATTGACAACCCTTCTGTTAGGTAGTTCCGTTTAGATTTTAGAAGCAGAGAGTTCTCCTTACAGCATATACTCCCATTCACTCAGGAATGTCCAAATGCAGCTCTTGCCAGGAACGTGTTTCTAACTCCTGAATCTAAAGGGAGATTTAACTCACTTCGCTGAACAATCGCACAGGAGAGAAGATTGAAGGATACGTTGCTTCTGTGTTTTAAGCAGAGTTTTACTGCTATTTCTTTATATGCGGGAATACTGCTGGAAAGTCCTGTTTTGAGATCTCTCCACTGAAAGCCTTTCCAGACTTTCCCTTCAACACACGAATTTATCTTTGTAAGTTGAATGCACACATTGACAACCGTTCTGTTAGGTAGATTTGTTTTGGTTTTAGTAGCAGAGAGTTTTCCTTACAGCATAGACTCCCATTCACTCAGAAATGTCCAAACGCAGCTCTTGCCAGAAACCTGTTTCTAACTCCTGAATATAAAGGGAGATTTAACTCACTTAGCATAACAAATGCACAGCAGAGCAGATTGAAGGATATGTTGCTTCTGTGTTTTAGGCAGAGTTTTACTGCTATTTCGTTCTATGCGGGAATACTCCTGGAAAGGCCTGTTTTGAGATCTCTCCACAGAAAGCGTTTCCAGACTTCCTTTTAAAACACGAGTTTAAATCTGAAAGTTGAATGCACACATTGACAACCGTTCTGTAAGGTAGCTCCGTTTTGGTTTCAGAAGCAGAAAGTTCTCCTAACAGCATATACTCCCATTCACTCAGGAATGTCCAAACGCAGCTCTTGCTAGAAACGTGTTTCTAACTCCTGAATCTAAAGGGAGATTTAACTCACTTAGCTGAACAAACGCACAAAATAGTAGATTGAAGAATCCGTTGCTTCTGTGTTTTAGGCAGAGTTTGACTGCTATTTCGTTATATGCGGGAATACTGCTGAAAAGGCCTGTTTTGACATCTCTCCACAGAAAGCGTTTCCAGACTTCCTTTTCAAAACACGAGTTTTAATCTGTAAGTTGAATGCACACATTGACAACCGTTCTGTAAAGTAGCTCCGTTTTGGTTTTAGAAGCAGAAAATTCTCCTTACAGCATATACTCCCATTCACTCAAGATTGTCCAAACGCAGCTCTTGCCAGAAATGTGTTTCTAACTTCTTAATCTACAGGGAGATTTAACTCACTTAGCTGCACAAACGCACAGCAGAGCAGATTGAAAGATATGTTGCTTCTGTGTTTTAGGCAGAGTTTTACCGCTATTTCGTTATATGCGGGAATACTGCTGAAAAAGCCTGTTTTGAGATTTCTCCACAGAAAGCGTTTCCAGACTTCCCCGTCAACACACGAGTTTATCTGTGTAAGTTGAATGCACACATTGACAATTTCTCTGTTAGGTAGATCTGTTTTGGTTTTAGTAGCAGAGGGTTTTTCTTACAGCATATGCTCCCATTTACTCAGGAATGTCAAAACGCACCTCTTGCCAGAAACGTGTTTCTAACTCCTGAATCTAAAGGGAGATTTAACTCACTTAGCTGAAGAAACGCACAGCAGAGCAGATTGAAGGATACGTTGCTTCTGTGTTTTAGGCAGGTTTTTACTGGTATTTCGTTTTTTGCGGGTATACTTCTGGAAGGGCCTGATCTAAGATCTCTCCACAGAAAGCGTTTCCAGACTTCCCCTTCAACGCACGCGTTTAACTCTGTAAGATGAATGCACACATTGACAACCATTCTGTTAGGGAGCTCCGTTTTGTTTTTAGAAGCAGAGAATTCTCCTTACAGCATATACTCCCATTCACTCAGGAATGTCCAAACGCAGCTCTTGCCAGGAACGTGTTTGTAACTCCTGAATCTAAAGGGAGATTTATCTCACTTAGCTGAACAAATGCACAGCAGAGCAGATGGAAGGATACGTTTCTTCTGTGTTTTAGGCAGAGTTTTACTGCGATTTCGTTATATGCGGGAATACTGCTGGAAAGGCCTGTTTTGAGATCTCTCCACAGAAAGCATTTTCAGACTTTCCCATTAAAACAGCTTTTGTGTCATGGTTCGTCTAGCACGTCTAAGTGCTCCGCTTTTGAGAATCAGATTTTCTCCTTCAACAGAGTCAACACTGTAAGTTTCAGAAGAAACTCTAAATGTCTGTTGTTGGGTAGGTGCTTTATAGTGACTGTTGGTAGAGTGCTCTATAGTGACTGTTGTTGGTAGAGTGCTCTATAGTGACTGTTGTTGGGTAGGTGCTATAGTGACTGTTGTTGGTAGAGTGCTCTATAGTGACTGTTGTTGGTAGAGTGCTCTATAGTGACTGTTGTTGGGTGCTCTATAGTGACTGTTGTTGGGTAGGTGCTTTATAGTGACTGTTGGTAGAGTGCTCTATAGTGACTGTTGTTGGTAGAGTGCTCTATAGTGACTGTTGGTAGAGTGCTCTATAGTGACTGTTGTTGGTAGAGTGCTCTATAGTGACTGTTGTTGGGTAGTGCTCTATAGTGACTGTTGTTGGTAGAGTGCTCTATAGTGACTGTTGTTGGTAGAGTGCTCTATAGTGACTGTTGGTAGAGTGCTCTATAGTGACTGTTGGTAGAGTGCTCATAGTGACTGTTGCTGTGTTGGGTGCTCTATAGTGACTGTTGTTGGTAGAGTGCTCTATAGTGACTGTTGTTGGGTGGAGTGCTCTATAGTGACTGTTGGTAGAGTGCTCTATAGTGACTGTTGTTGGGTGCTCTATAGTGACTGTTGTTGGGTAGGTGCTTTATAGTGACTGTTGTAGGGTGCTCTATAGTGACTGTTGTTGGGTAGGTGCTTTATAGTGACTGTTGTTGCAGGGGTGCTCTATAGTGACTGTTGTAGGGTGCTCTATAGTGACTGTTGTTGGGTAGGTGCTTTATAGTGACTGTTGTTGGGTAGGTGCTATAGTGACTGTTGTTGGTAGAGTGCTCTATAGTGACTGTTGTTGGTAGAGTGCTCTATAGTGACTGTTGGTAGAGTGCTCTATAGTGACTGTTGTTGGTAGAGTGCTCTATAGTGACTGTTGTTGGTAGAGTGCTCTATAGTGACTGTTGTTGGTAGAGTGCTCTATAGTGACTGTTGGTAGAGTGCTCTATAGTGACTGTTGTTGGTAGAGTGCTCTATAGTGACTGTTGTTGGGAAAGGTGCTCTATAGTGACTGTTGGTAGAGTGCTCTATAGTGACTGTTGGTAGAGTGCTCTATAGTGACTGTTGTTGGTAGAGTGCTCTATAATGACTGTTGTGGGTAGGGTGCTCTATAGTGACTGTTGGTAGAGTGCTCTATAGTGACTGTTGTTGCAGTGTTCTATAGTGACTGTTGTTGGGTAGTGCTCTATAGTGACTGTTGTTGCAGGGTGCCCATAGTGACTGTTTGGTAGGTGCTCTATAGTGACTGTTGGGTAGGTGCTCTATAGTGACTGTTGTTGTGTGATGTTCTATATAATGTTGTTGCTGGTTATAATGCTCTCTATAGTGACTGTTTTGGGTAGGGTGCTCTATAGAGTGACTATTGTTGGGTGCTCTATAGTGACTGTTGTTGTGTAGGTGCTTTAGTGACTGTTGTTTTGTAGGTTTCTATTAGTGTTGTTATTAGAGCTCTATAGTGACTGTTCTTGCAGGGTGCTCAGTGACTGTTGTTGGCAGTATAGTGACTGTTGGTAGAGTGCTCTGTTGACTGGTTTTTGGTAGGTGCTCTTTGACTTTTTTGCAGGGTGTTCTATAGACTTTTGGCAGTGCTCTATAGTAATTGTTGTGGATGGAGTGCTCTATAGTGACTGTTGTAGGGTTTTCTATAGTGACTTTTTGCTGGTAGGTGCTGTATGTGACTGTTCTGTAGAGTTCTCTATAGTGACTATTTGTGGGTGTTCTATAGTGACTGTTGGGTGCTCTATATGACTGTTGCTGGTGAGTGTAGTGACGTGGGGTGTTGGGTGAATGTTGTATGCTGTTGTGCTATAGTGGCTGTTGCTCTATAGTGACTGTTGCAGGTTCAGTGACTGTTTCTGGGTTGACATAGTGACTTTATAGGTGCTCTGTGACTGTTGCTGGGTTGAGTGCTCTATAGTGACTGTTGTTGGTAGAGTGCTCTATAGTCTGTTGTAGGTGCTTTATAGTGACTGTTTGTGTAGGTACTATAGTGACTATTTTGGGCAGAGTTTTATAGTGACTGTTATTGGGTTGGTGCTCTATAGTGACTGTTGTTGGTAGTGCTCTATAGTGACTGTGGGTGGGTGCTCTATAGTGACTGTTGGGTGGTAATTTATAGTGACTATTGTTGCAGGGTTTCTATAAGACTTTTAGAGACTTTTTGCAGAGTAATAGTGACTGTTGTTGGGTGGAGTGCTCTATAGTGACTGTTTTGGTAGAGTGCTCTGTGACTGTTGTTGTGTGCGCATCTAGTGACTGTTGTTGCAGGTGCTCTATAGAGTGTTTGTAGTGTTATATAGTGACTGTTGGTAGGGTGCTTTAGTCACTGTTTTTTGTGGAGTGCTCTATAGTGACTGTTGTAAGTGCTCTATAGTGACTGTTGCTGTGTAGGGTCCTCTAGTGACTGTTGTTGGGTAGGTGCTTTATAGTGTTTTGCAGTGCTCTATATTGACTGTTGTTGGGTTGGGTACAGTGACTGTTGTGTAGCATGGTTATAGTGACTGTTTTGGGTAGGGTGCTCTATAGTGACTGTTATAGAGTGTTTTATAATGAGTGGGTGTGCTCTATAGTGACTTGGCTGGAGTGCTCTATAGTGACTGGGTAGGGTGCTCTACAGTGAGTGTGCTGGGTGCAGGCTCTATAGTGACTGTGTTGGGTAGGGTGCTCTATAACTGTTTTGGTAGAGTGCTCTATAGTGACTGTTGCTGGTAGAGTGCTCTATAGTGACTGTTGTTGGGTAGGTGCTCTATAGTGACTGTTGCTGGGTAGGTGCTCTATAGTGACTGTTATTGTAGTGCTCATAGTGACTGTTTGAGCAGTGCTCATAGTGACTGTTTTTTGCTGAGTGCTTTTAGACCTTGGTAGTGCTCTATAGTGACTGTTGTTGGGTAGAGTGCTATAGTGACTGTTGTTGGTAGGGTGCTTTATAGTGACTGCTGTTGTATAGTGTGCTCTATAGTGACTGTTGGATAGGGTGCTCTATAGTGACTGTTGCTGGTAGGTGCTATAGTGACTGTTTTGTTGAGGGCTGTATAGTGACTGTTGTTGGGTAGGTGCTCTATAGTGACTTGTTGTAGGTGCTCTATAGTGAATGTGTTGTTGATTGGGGTTCTCATAGTGACTGTTGTTGGGTAGTGCTCTAAGTGACTGTTGGTGGAGTTCTATAGTGACTTGTGTAGAGTGCACCATCTATTTGTTGTGTAGAGTGCTCAGTGACTGTTGTTGCAGTGTGCTCAGTGACTGTTGTGACAGGTGTCTATAGACTGTTTATAGGTGCTCATAGTGACTGTTTGTATAGTGCTCCATAGTGACTGTTGTTGGGTAGGTGCTCTATAGTGACTTGTTGGGTAGGTGCTATAGTGACTGTTTGGGGTGCTTGTAGATAGTAACTGTTGTTTTTAGGTGCTCTAACTGTTTTGTGTAGAGTGCTCTATAGTGACTGTTGTGGGGATTTCTATAGTGACTGGTTAGAGTGCCCTATAGTGACTGTTATTGTTTAGGTATTCTATAGTGACTATTTTGGGTAGGTACTCTATAGTGACAGTTTTGGGTAGGTGCTCTATGACTGTTGTTGGGTAGTGCTCATAGTGACTGTTGTTGGTATGCTCATAATGACTGTTGTTGGTAGGTGCATAGTGACTGTTCTGTGGGTGCACTATACTGACTGTGGAGTGCTATAGTGGTTTTTGGTGGTGAATACTGACTGTTGCTCAGTAGTGCTCTATAGTGACTGTTGTGTAGAGTGCTCTATAGTGACTGTTTTGCAGAGGGTGCTCATTGACTGTTTTGGGTAGGTCCTACCACAGTGTTGTTGCAGGTGCTCTATAATGACTGTTTGAGTAGAGTGTTTATACTGACTTGCTGTAGCATGATCTATAGTGACTGTTGTTGGGTGGTGCTCTATAATTACTGGTGTTGGTAGAATACTCTATAGTGAGTTTTGTTGAATAGGTGCTGTGACTTGGTAGTGCCCATAGTGACTGTTTTGCTCTCATGACTGTTGTTGGATGAGGTACCTATATAGTGACTGTTGGAGAGTGCTCTATAGATTGTTGATGGTTGGGTGCTCTAGAGTTGGTAGGTGCTCTACAGACTTTGTTGAGTAGTACAGTGACTGTTGTTTGCAGTGCTCTATATAATTGTTATAGGTGCTATACTCACTGTTGCTGGGTAGGGTTCCCTACAATTACTGATTTGTGTAGTGTGTCTATAGTGACTGTTGTTGGGTGGAGTCTCTATAGTCTGTTGGGTAGTGCTCAATGACTTTTGTAGGGGTCTATAGTGACTGTTGTACAGAGTGCTCTATAGTGACTGTTGCTGAGTGTGCTTAGTGATTGTTGGATAGAGCACTCTATAGTAACTGTTAGTAGGTGCTCTATACAGACTGTTTTTCAGTTTGGTACTTTATAGTGAATGTTGTTGTGTAGAGTGCTCTATAGTGACTTTTGCTGGGTGGAGTACTATAGGCTATTGTTTAGAGTGCTCTATATTGACAGTTGTTGCAGGTCTATAGACTTTGTTGGGTAGGTGCTCTAGTACTGACTGTTCAGTAGAATGCTCTATAGTGACTGTTGTTGAGTAGAGCTCTATAGTGACTCTTCTTGTGTAGTGCTGTATAGTGACTGTCATTTGAGTCATAGTGACTGTTGTGGGTAGGGTTCTCTATAGTGACTGTTGCTGGGTGGAGTGCTCTATAGACTGTTGCATAGTGCAGTACTGACTGCTGGTTAGCATGCTATAGTGACTGCAGGTTGCTATAGACTATTTTGGGTAGAGTGCTCTAATGACTGTGTTGAATAGGTGGTTTTAGTGACTTTTGCTGGCAGTCCTCACAGTGATTGTTGCAGTGGGTGCTATAGTGACTGTTGCTCAGAGTGCTCTATAGACTGCTGTTCTAAGGCTCTATAGTGACTGTTGATGGCAGGTGTTCTATAGACTGTCATTGGGTGGAATGCTCTATAGTGACTGTTGTTGGGTAGGGTTCTCTATAGTGACTGTTGATGGGTGGGGTGCTCTAGTGACTGTTGTTTTAGAGCTCTGTAGACTGTTGCTGCATAGGGTGCTGTATAGTGACTGTTGTTGGGTAGTGCTCTATTGTGACTATTTTGGGTAGGGTGCTCTATAATGATTACTGTAGGTGCTCTCTAGTGACTTGCTGGGTAGGGTGTTATAGTGACTGTTGGTGGGTGCTCATAGTGACTGTCGCTATAGAGTGTTCTATATTGACTGTTGTTTGTTAGAAGGCTCTATAGACTGTCATAGGTGTTCACAGTGACTGTTGTTAAATAGTGTGCCCTATAGTGAATGTTTTTGGTAGTTGTTCATAGTGATTGTTACTCAGAAACTGTAGTGACAGTTGTTGGGTTGGTGCTATAGTAATTGTTGTTAGGTGCCTACAGAGACTTGTTATAGTGCTCCATGGTGACTTTTGTTTAGAGTGTTCTATAGTGACTGCTGGGTAGAGTTACATAGTGTCTGTTGTTGGGTAGGTGCTCTATAGTGCCTGTTGTCAGAGTGCTCCATAGTGACTGTATAGTAGGTACTCCAGTGACTGTTGTTATAGGTGCTCTAAAAGTGTTGGGTACTTGCCTATAGTGACTTTTGAGTAGGTGCTATAGTTACTGTTGCTGGTAGGTGCCCATAGTGACCGTTATTGTAGGTGTTCTATAGTGACTGTTATTTGGTAGGTGCCTTACAACTGTTTATTGCAGAGTTTATACCGACTGTGCTGTAGGTGCTATATATGGACTGTTGTTGGGTAGGGTGACCAATACTGACTGTCTCCGGGTTGGTGCTTTATAGTGACTGTTGCTTGGTTGGTGCTCTATAAATACTGTTGTTCAGTAGGGTGCTCTATAGTGACTGTTGATTAGTAGAGAGCTCTATACTGACTGTTGTTGGGCAGGTGCTCTATATGAACTGTTGTTCAGTGCTATAGACTGTCGCCTATGCTCTATAGTGACTGTGGCAGTGCTCTATAGTGACCGTTGTTGTGAGCACTACAGTGACTGTTGCTGGGTAGGGTGATATATAGTGACTGTTGCTGGATGAAATTATCTATGGTGACTGTTGCTAGGTAGAGTGCCCTATAGTCATTGTTCTAGAGTAGGTATTCTATAGTGACTATTTTTGGGTGGGTTGCTTCATAGTAACTGTTGTTGGGTAGGTGCTATAGTGACGTTGCACTCATAGTGGCTGTAACTGTTCTATAGTGACAGTTGTTGAATAGTGTGCTCTATAGTCACTGTTGTTTGGTAGGTGTTTAGTATTGTTAGTAGACAACAGTGACTGTGTTTATAGGCCTCACAGACACTGGTGAGCAGTCCCATAGTACAAAGTGTTTTATAGTAAACTGTTGTGCAGGTAACTATAGTTGGCAGGTGCTCTATACACTGTTGTTGGTTAGAGTGCATACTGTCAGTGTTCATAGTGACCTTGCATAAAGTCCATAGTAACTTGTTCAGTAACAGTGCACTTGTTCTAGAGTGCCCAGTGACTGAGTCAACACAGTGACTGTTGTCAGGGTCTATAGCACTACCAGAGTATGGTGCTCTATTGAATGTTGTTGCACCCTATAGTGACTGTTAGAGCTATAACACATTGTTAGTTGGTCTATAACACTGTCTATAGAGCATAGACCGTTGTGAGCAAGTCATCACTGTTGTATAGAGTCATACAACGTCAGTCTATAGCACCCTGTTCAGATGCTCTATAGTGAACTTGCTAACCCAGTCACTGAGCAGTGCTGTATAGTGAGTGTTATGGTGCTCCAAACAGTTGCTTAGGTGCCCACAGTGACCTTGCAGCACTAGCAACAGTCTGTGTAAAGCATGCCACCCAACAAAAGTCAGTATAGAGCACCCTACCCAACACAGTAACTACAGAGCACTCTACACAAGAGTCCCCATAGAGTATCCTACCCATTAAGAGTGAATATAGATCACCTACCCAACAACAGTCAATGTAGAGCACCCCACCCAACAACAGACTCTATAGAGCACCTACCCAACAGTAGTAACCAAAGAGCACCCTAACAAGCAACAGTCACTACTGAGTACCTTACCCAAAAAAGTCACTGCAGAGCACCCTACACAGCAAGAGTCACTATAGAGCACCGTACTCAGCATCAGTCACTATAAAGGACCCTACCCAACAACATTCACTATAGAGCACTCCACCCAAAAGTCACTATAGAGCACTCCAGCAAACAACAGTCCCTATAGAGCACCCAACCCAACAACAGTCACTATAGAGAGCCCTAGCAAACAACAGGCACTGTGAAGCACATACCCCACAA